>CAFUXE010001019.1:706593-731881 GCA_903364295.1 Serranus cabrilla | reverse complement strand
AGTTTAAGTTTATAAAAGTTAAAAAGCAACCCAACACAACAGTCCTGTCCACTCCAGTACTTAATATAATTTTAAATACTTAACCACATGTGATTTTGTTTCCAAAAACTTTCGTGGATGTTTTTGTATTGGTTCAGATGATAACATTATCTACTAGATTGAATTATCCAATTTTTAAAATTGTTTTTTAAAATACTTTCCTTTCCAAATATGAGGTCGACAAAGTGATATCAACTACCAATAATAATAATAAATAATAATATTTTGTGGGGTACTTACACTGCATACAATCATTATCCTCAAAATGACTGTAGATGTGACATTCTGAACTGTTTATACTTTATACTCCATTACTTTTTAATGGTAATGTACATTGCTACTTTGCAGATTAAGATTTTACCTACAAAACAAAAGCATACAAAATATAATACACAGCAGAAATGAAACTGCCAACAGTGAGTAAAGTAGTTCAAACTTTGACAAACTCAAACTGCTACATGAAGATTACTATTTACACATCAGTAATAATGATCAGATAATATGATCATATCTCTGATAGAGATCATTGTGCTCATAACACTTTTGTTTTGAAGTGGTTTCAAAGATGGCCACATTAGTTATTTACTTTTAAAATAAAATATCTGTACTCTCCACTTCATAATTTCCAACAGTTAAAACGTCTAAGAATAAAGTTTGGATTGTATTTAGAAAAGGTTTTAATAGTGTTTTTTTAAATCTACAAATGCATTTTATTGGATTTGAAATTGATTTGGATTTATTGAACAAAATAACAAATAGTCATCATTAAAGTCTAGACATAATGTTGTGAGACATGTCTGTCCTGTTTAGTTGAATTCAGGAGACACAAAACATGTTGTGAGCTTCCTTTAGTAAACACCTGTTCTTTAGTCGTCTGCCGGCTTCAAATTACTTGTCTGGTTTAGTTGAAAGGAAACAGAAATTCACGTGACGGTCACCTGTTCAGTAATGACCTGTGCTCCACTGGTTATTACTTGGTACATTACAGCAGTGAAATACGCTCCAGTATTATATGTAACAGTATGCCACGTTAAAAAGCAGAAGACACACTTTAAAAGGATGATCCAAGAAATGCCTTTTAAATCAAATGATAGTGTTTTTTTTCCAGTTCGCTTAATCCACTACAGTTAGAAAAGCAAAAGCCTCGAGGGAAGAATAAATGCAATCTTATATTTCAAGAACCAACATGTTAAGAGTGATCTAATTTGCTAAACCCACAATGTGTGCATAATGTTTCCAGTGGAAACAGCAGACGTTACAGCATCACCTACCTCCGAGGAGTCCTGCTCTCATTTTTCCACTGCATGAGTGATCATTCAGGGTTGTGACCTGCATAAATTAAAGCAGAGCATAGCAGCGTGAAGTGGTAAAAGAATGTTTAAAAAGAGGTTTATATCTTTCATTTATTTATGAAACACCAGGATAAATTCCTTGCACTTCATGTGCAAAACTAATTGGCAATAAAAGTGCTTCTGATTCTGATAAAATAACCCATTATTAAAGGAAAACAGAAAGGGAATGTTACATAAGTCTTACATAAACCAGGGTCTGCAATGTGCATCAGGCTGATTTATAGTGCGGAGAAATGCCTCGCTGCTCATCATGCCTGCATCTAACCTCAATAATAATAATTGAAAGAACATAATTCGACGTTGTCTGTCCTCAGCTCAGTGTCACCGCTGCTCCCACACACCTAAAGACTCAACAATTACACATTTTATCGTCTGCTCCGACAGTAATAAGATGTATCAGCGTGCGTGCAACTGCACTTTTTATTAGAAACCTGCAGAGCCAACTCCATTAAAGAAAAGGGAATATGCTGTCAGAGAGCAGAGTGGCAGCCTGGAGAAGCATAACAGCGTCTGCCCTGTGACATTATTCTGCTGAAGGAATTTCAATGTGGTGTCAAAAAAAAAGACGATGGAAAATGAAGTCATGTTATGGGTTCAGGGTGTGTCAGTCAGTTTTGATTTGAAGTCTTTTGTGGCATCTTTACATTCACATTAAATCATCTTGAAGCGGACCAGAACTCCACCTACTCACACAGGACAGCGTCGTAAAAAGCCCAGCCTGGAGTGGTTTGTGACGTCCCTCTTTCTGCATTAACACAAATCACGATATTTACTTTCTCCTACCAGTTCTCTGTCTGTTTTCATCCCCTCGGTCTGGATATCGGATGAAATGTGAATTTAACATATAACAACCCAATTTGCGATAAAGGGCCTCCAACTTCAAGCTAAATTGACCAAGTTGGGATTAAATCCCAGTTTGGCAAACCCCTGCTCACGAAATTGAGCTTGACTAAAAGTGATTCAGCAATCTGGCTCAAAGAGTTCTTCCTGTGACTGAAGAAAAAGGTTTATTTTACATGTTTGGGACTAACTGGGTCCGACTTCTGCACCGAACCGTGTTACGATCTTGGACACTTTGTTGGTATGTTTAAGAGAGCATGATCGTTAATGGATCCACTTATCATCGCAGCTCCAGGGAGGTGTCGGGTGTCAAAAAGCAGAAAATGAAGGCAGAGCAGGTGTGATAAAAGTGAGGTTTGCTTGGTTGTGGTTCAGAACAGAAGTCTGCTGTCTGCAAAGGCCAACAGAGTCTAAACGGGAGCAGACAGGCGGATAAAACAGGCACAGATCAAAACTTACAAACAAGCAGAACAGGAGCAGATGGCTGAAGCACAATGACATGAAGCTGCATTGAACAATTTGGCAAAGGGATGTTGTTTGTCGGTATGTACATACACACGTATATACGAAGTGCATGATTCCAGGGAACGAGCGACAGGTGTGCTGGCAGGTGATAATCAGGTGACCGGGGAGCGGTGGGAACCAGCTGAGCACCACTGATGGTCAGGCAGGAAATAACAGGGTCTGAAATGACAGGACTGGTCATTACCAGCTGCGACAGCATGTGGCTGCTATTTTGTTCCCTTTGTGTGTGTTTTTGTTTGTCCTCATGGCAAAATATGGTCCTGCACACACCTAATGTAGCGGAAACTAGCACAGAGAACCTGCCAGGTGTTTATATGTCTGTCTGTGGACACATTTTGTCAACTTAAAGGTGCAAAAGAAGCAAAGAAAGCAGAAGAAGGGGGGCAGAAGTACAGAAGGGGCCATTGCTCCTTACTTCACACCCCTGGCCAACATTCGTTTTAAGTTTTGGATCACTACTCATGTTTCCATCTATTAATTTCTATCTGCATTTTGCAGCTTGATGGAAACACCAAAATGTGATACAACTTTAAAAAATGTGCATAAAAGTTTTTACATCTGCTTTAGGTGGTTTTTCTAAAAATAGTTTATGCTCAAAACAGGAAATGGAAACCCTTTTTCTGAATAAGTTCTGATGTAGCTAACATCTGATCAGCTGTTTCCACTCTACCGGAAAATCCAAACAAGAGAGCAATTATAAGTTTCCCAATTGAATCCAATTCCTGAAGACTTCTCTCCATTTTCTCTCATGGGTGGCCAGAGTTATCTTTTTTGTTGTTGTTTTCTTCCACTGTTTACTGATGGATTAGCCTACAGCAATACATTACACAGCCATCTTCTGATGAAAGTACGTTTATGCAGCTTTGTTTATTCTCTAAAACAGTTGATGGAGACATCCCTAATTCGCATTTTCTTTAATGTGACATTTCAAAATTGTGCTTCAAAATTCACTTTAATGGAAACACAGCTACTGAATCCCAGTTTCCATTATTCCTATCCACTGTAGGACATTAGTTATAATTTCACCGTGTGATTGCGTATGCGTGCGTCATGGCAAAATGTGGAACCGGAAATCATTCCAAAGAGGGAACAAAAACGTGTAAAACCACAGACACATGCGTCATGGACGGATTTCCTGATGGAAACAACTCAAAGGAATGCTACATGACCACAAAGAGACACAGAACTACGGAAAGATGAAGTTCGACTTCATGGACGTGCAAAGCAACCACAACAAAGTCTGACTTGCTCCTATGCAGGAGAGGAGGTGGGTCATTTGCATTTCTGTGCCCAGACCTGTTTTCTCATAATTTGCCCATGGGTGTTATCTGTCTCTGCAGAGCCAAATCCACCAACTCCAAGATGATCTCATATATGATCTGAGGTGTAAACCAGTAAAGCTTAACTCACTTCTCTCATGTTTTCCATTGCACCAAACACACTGACTTGGCATTACGGCTGGTGTGATCCCTTCACAAGATGGTCTCTAATCATATGATGGAGCTTTTTACTGTGACACATGCAAAGAGCGAACATAACAAAATCCACATTTGTGCAGTGTAATCCAGTTTGACACAGTCCTACTGTTTGCTGAGATCTTGACTCAACTGTTGGGGAATTTTAGGGACTTTAGTTGGTGATAAAAATGCAGAAGAGCACCACAAACTCCAAGATCCAAAGTATTTTAAAGTTTAATCCACACTTTCCTGACACGGTGTCAACTAAACCGGGGAATAATACGTTTCTAAAAGACGATTTATTCTTGTGTTGGGCTGAAAAAACATCCAGTTGCATAAATATTTGATGACCCAAGACTGGTTAAAGGATAATGTCAAGTAAATCAGATTTAAGTTGACTGTTGTAAAAATAATTTGACTAATTATTGTTAATAAAATATGGAAATCAATTGAAATGTATTACCTACAATCTGTTTTAAGAAGCAGTAGGCTTTGCAACTCAATTTGTATTATTTTTATTTTTTTCATTTTTAAAATAAATTATTTATAAGTGTTATATTCTGTGCAAAACAATAATTTACCGAAAATTTAAAATTTGTTAATATCATAACATTTCTTTTAACATAAAACTAGTCATGTTTGAAATTCTTTGGTATCACAAATCACATTCAAGCATTAAAATGGTTTAAATTAAATGTGGAATAAAAAATATACAAGCAGTTGCCATTGATTTTTAAATGGGGCATTTACTCACTTCTGCCCAGACCAAGAGTAGTTTGTATATTGTGAAATGTCTGCTGAAAATACTGCCACACTCGCTCAGTTTCACCCAATTAAACATAATTAAAAATGTCCTATGAAAATGTTTTTGGCTGCACTTCTTTCAACGTTGCTCTCTTTGAGCCCTTATGTCACAGTTGGCTTCGAATTACATCCACACACCATACTTTGCAACGATCTCGCAAAACCCTCTGGCACTCTGCTGCAAGCCAAAAAAATGATGACCCAGCGTACGCAGTGACTACAGGATGGTGGCAGTGACATCATAAATCATGCCGACTTTTAAGAGTCTGTTTGTGCAGCAAGTCAGACTGTAAAATGTAACACAAAGAGAAATTCCAATATTCATTCTTATCCTTTTTCATTATCAGTTGTTTCTCCCAGTCAGCGAATCTTTTGTATTCCCAGACAGATTGTGGGCCAGGGAGGATTTAGATAGTACAGCAGGGAGACAGCCAGTGCTGAAGATGCATGGTCCTGTCTGCAGAGCCTCAAACTTTGTATCTGTAAAGCCAAATGTCCTTTGTATCTGTAAAGTCGACTCTCCTATCATTTCTGGTGTATAAAAGTGTCTCTCTGCTCTGGTGAGGCAGAGCTAATGCAGAAGTGTGAGGCTCTTTCTTCTGCAGCTGTAGCAAATGTTGGGCATCCTGTTGTTTTAGTTTTAGTCTTTTGTGTGAATCTCTGGACCCCTTCCAGCCTTTACACAAGGCTCATTTAACTGTAGTATGCAGAACAAATCCTATTCTTTGGTTCCGTATGAACAGATGTGTTGGATCATTGTTTCTGATTTCTCCAGGTCTTTCAGCATTATCCAGCTGTGCACATGTGGGCGGACATCTCAGACAGGCAGCACAATGTCCACAACATGACATGCTGTAGAGAACTTAGAGTCTTTCTAGCCATCTTCCTGCTCAGCTAACTAGAAATGCAGCAAAACTCCTGTTGGATCGATTGCCATGAAGCTTTATACAGGTGCGTATGGTTCCCAGAGGACCAACTGGATGGTTTTCTGCACTGAACTGTACTATGTGATTGGAGACCTTGTCCATGTGTTAATGCGTTTAACACAACATGGGCGTTAATGGATCCACTTAGTGTCACAGTTGTAGTAGGTGTTGTGTGACATAAAACAGAAAGCAAAGGCAGAGCAGGTTGAATTAAAGTGAGGTTTGCTTTGTTGTTGTTCAGAACAGAAATTGGCTGTCAGCGAAGGCAAATGGGAGCAGACAGGCAGATAAAACAAGCAGACATCAAAACTGACGGATCAGAGTGACTTTCGTGATCCTCTGACTCTTCCTGTAGTGCCATCATCACTTAAAATTTAAAATGTTAATTGGACCAAATAACTCTAAAGCTAATGACCCATCCTTCAACATCACATGCAATTTGTGTTTAGTGGTAATTAACCAACGTTGGCATGCTAAACAGAAACATTATGTAAAGATTTTAACAGCTAAAATATGTATATAAAAACTGGACAAAGCCAACTTAGATGTTTGAGGCCTCGAGTTTGGTATTTTGGCCGTCGCCATCTTGGTTTTCTTGGATCTAGATGTGATTGTATTGAAGCTGTGGAAGAGGATGCTACATTTATGAGCTAACGCTAGTGCTAGATAGCTAGTTTGGTTAGCAAGATGCTAAATTGAACTGCAAATTTCTTGGAGTTTCTTTTCTACAACCAATCACTGAACAAGACAATTTTAGGCCACCAAAATGTTGCAATTAATCATCTGCTCTGCCCTAAAGCATAAGCTGCTTTATCGTCTATTGTACTTTAAATGGGACCCCAATTTACAGTATTAACATTATGTTGTATTGAAGTACATTGAGACCATGAAGTCATTAGGAAAGTGATTACTGAGGTAATAAATCAAGTGAGAAGCAGGGTCATTCTCATCTGATTGGACTTCTTTTTGTAACCAGTGGAGTCGCCCCCTACTGGTTATTAGATAGAATGCAGGTTTTGTCTTGTTAAATAACTGTTGAACTAGTCTACCTCAGCTTTTAGACAGTGTCTTAAAAACATGAAACAACTCTGATTTGGACTGAAAATGTAAACATATATATACTTATATTGCACATTTATCCTTATTGCTAGTATTAATTGATTGTACGTTTTATGTTTTTGTGTGTTTTAGATTCCTTAATGCTGTTATTGTCATGATTAAATACTGAATATTTGTTACATTTTTAGCATGCTGTGTGATTTTTGGGGATTAGGGGAAAGGCGGTCTTATATTATGAGGCAGTAGTATTATGATGATGTGCTCTGTTAGAGTTTCCTGTTCTGAATTCTTGCAGTTATGTTAATATTGTTTACTTACTGTTGATATATTCCATCCACATTCATTCTTTCCTTTCTTCCCCTTTCCTTTCCTTTCGTCTATCTTCTCCAGTAGCTCTGACTCACAGTGCGTCCCCCCACGCTAATGAAGTTATTTCTTTTCAGCCTGAGATAATGGCCCAAGAACAAATCCATTTGTCTGCACACTCAATGTCCGTGTCATTACAAAAGACATCTCAGAGTGGCTGGTAATTCAGTTTTTACTTGGGGAAATTGTGTAATACATGCAATGTGTTCCTTATTTTGCTGTGGTTCCACCATGTATGAGCCTCATGTGAGTTTCTCTCCTGATCTCCACCTTTTGATCATCTCTGTCTCTCCCAGTGAAGCTGTTTCCACACTGGAGGATGTTTGTTGCCAGATAAACTTTAACTGTATGATGCAAAACATTAATTACTGCCCCCGAGAGACGTGCAGGATTAAAATAACATGTTTCCTGGTATGTCATTTTGTTTTGGCGCTCATTAACTTGAACGCAGCATTATTAGTTAACTCAATTAGTGATTGGTAATTGGATTTGCCTGACAACTGTTATGAAAGTTGACTTTGCTTGAAATGATGCCAGTGGCTTTAATTTTTTTAATCATCATTCAATTTAATTACATTTTTCTTCTTATTTGTCACATATGTTGATATAAATACTGTCTTAAATATGATTAAATCCTGATCCAGTAAACTGTAAGATAAGCCTCTAAAGCTGTTTTGTTTTTCTGTTTGTTTTGACAACTAATCAGGGCTGGAAGTATACAATTTACTTAAGTACTGTACTTGACACTATTTCTGTATTTCCATTATTTTAACTTTTTACTTCTACTCTGCTACATTTTAGAGACAAATATTGTACTTTTTACTCCCAGCTTTAGTTACTTATCAGGTCGAGATTTAACATAAAAAACATGATACATTTAAAGTGAAATTAAACCACATAAAAGTATATTAAGCAGTTAAAACGAACTCTACCTGAACAACAGTAAAACTGCTTTCATAAATCCATAAAAAAATAATAATCCAATAATATATTTGGAATATATTCAACAATCTGAGTGGGGCCATTCTGCATATTAAGTACTTTTACTTTGATACTTTAAGTACATTTTTACTTAGGTTTGGAATGCAGGACGTTTACTTGGAGTGGACTAATTCTGCAGTGTGGTATTAGTACTTTTACTTTAGTAAGGGATCTGAGTACTTCTTTCATCATTGAGACTGATGACAGCAAATTCAAACCACCACTAACTGCGCAGTTTTATTTGTCTGGAGGAAAAACACTTGAGTAAAACACTAATGCTTCTAATATCCATAAATGTTTTTGAACATTTTATTTAAATGTGTCTCATCCCGTCCTAATTATCTGACGTCCTTAAGTCTGGAGCAGCTGAAATGTTAAAGGTGTAACGTCGTTTTAAGAATCAAAAGATAAAAAGAGTGTTTTGTATTGCTCATCACAGTTCTCTTTATGTCAGATATTTGGGTTTTTATTTGAAATCTTAAAAAGAGTGCTATTGAGTGCTGCCTGAAAGTCTCCAAGTTCTTGTCTGTTTCAAATCAAGGTCTTCTTCCCCAAGGCCACTGGCAGGCTCCAGCTGTTGCTTTTCAGGCGAGCTCATATCCTTTGACTCAGTGTGTAAAATAAAGACAGTTCTGACTAATAGACAGCAACGCACGGAGCAGAACTGGCGCTGTGTTCGCGCACATGTGTGGCTTGATTGATCTTTGAACAGCAGGGAAAACTTCCCCACTGTGAACCTCATGTGAACTTGTCTTCGCGCCAGAGAAGAACTGGATGTAGGACAGTGGGTGTTTCGTCATTATTTCTGTGGAGACCAATGAGAAATTAAATGCATTCAGATTTGAACATTTTCAACTGCCATATAATATTTACTGGCAAATCCTCAGCAGCCAAATGTGATTCAGCCCAAATAAAAGTGCAATGACACGCAGTCACTGGGTTTCTTTTACAGGCTCGTCACAAGCGGAGACTTCAGTCTGAACACACAGTTGCACATTTTGTTCTTTATGACACAGGCCAACAGGAGCTACATCAGCATTAAATGAAAGGTTGACACTCAGGCATTCTGGCGCAGAGTTATACGAGCCGATTGATGGCACTTTTACATGTGATCATTAAACATAAGGCTCCAGTCAGCAGCTGATTAGCTTAGCTTAGCAGAATGTCAGGAAACAGGTGGAACCAGTTAGCCTGGCTTTATCAGATAACAACCTTTGCCTACTAACACCTCTAAGGTTTCTAACTAACACTTTATATCTTGTTTAATCTCTACAAAAACCTATGTATTGAATCAACAACTATTTCTTGGCTCTGAGAAGTTCATATCCAGTATAAAATACAGGATAAAGCTTGTTAATTGCTATCAAAATGCCTTGGATTCTTCTTTGAAGGCCAAGAAACACCTTATCATTGCTTTTCCATTCTTTCACTTTGGTGTTTTGGATGTTTATGGATTAACTGGACAAAGATCTAACGTGTTAATGAGCTGAGGTGCTGGTATGTAGATTTTATTACAGTCAGACTGAGCCAGACCAGCTGTTGCCAGTCATCTTCATTTCTTTCTGCTAACCCGTTTGTGCATGAAGACTGTATTCAGTATGATAAGCAAACATTTGTTGATTGGTCTTTAAACCTGGTACCAACATACTATGGACAAGTATCTAACAGTATGACTTTTGAATGTTTATAACTCATAAAAAATAATACTATTAACAAATATTGGAGACAGAACATTTTTGAAAACTTAGGAAGAATGCTAAAATTAGCCCTTTTCCAACTGCACTGAACGTCCCAGACGAGCAATGGAGCTACCAAGTCATCCTGTATATGTAACCTGTGTCGGAGGTAGTAACAGAGGGGTTAAATTGGCGAGACTGTTGTAGGGTGGATCAATGTGACCCAACGCAGCCATCAAGATGTACAAAAAGTGACATACATTATTTCTGCAACCAACACCAGGGTAATAAGAAAGTAAGTGGACCCTATTATCAGAAACACGCCTCTCACTTTAGTCTGGCATAAATCAAATCATGTCCAGCAGAACAACTTTGTTTGATTCTGTAGAATCTCTATAGAGAGAAACAACATGACTGGCAGTTCTTCCATCATCATTGTTTTGAACACACTGCTGTCACCTACACACCTCTCCTGTCTCCTCCCACTTCGTTCCACAATTCCTGATATCAATGTGAATTCACAGACTGGGAAAGCCAATATTACACTGCTGTGGAATCAGTATGATGTGACGGCAGAGTTCATTACTGCACTTTTGCGGAAACGCAGATTTGTTACAAGTTCATAGACACCAAATACATGATTGTGCTCCTTTTAGTTCTTATCATACTATATTTAGTCTTTGGGCACATGTGACTACTGTGTTTTCCTAAAATAAAACGAGTATACTGCAAAAACAGAAGTGATATATTATGATAACAAACACTCGCTTTTCAGCCAAGTGTTTTCTGGCAAACACTTCTAACAATGGACATTTAAATGTCATTTGCAGGCACAAATGGGCTGCTGGCTGTAGTCTTATATTTAACAGGCAGATGTCAGAACGGTATCGATCTTCTCATCTAATTTTCCACCAGAAAGCAAATAAGCGTATTTCCCCAAACCTTGCACTATCTTTTAATAAGAGCTTGCCATTAAGGCCTCCATGGACGAGTTAGATATTCCTGTGTTTACACATTCCAGCGTGAGTCTGCTTCCTGTGCTCTGAGGCAGATCCAGCTTTACGATGTGAAGAATTACTTATAGTTTTTACTGTCGAGGAAGGAGCTGCTTTGACATGAGTTTGACGAGGTTGCAGTAAATGAGGCTGTGCTTTAACAACTATGAAATCTTAATCATACTACCCTAAAAAGACTTCATAATTGATATATATTTATATATTTTTTGCTTTGTACAGTATTATAGCACTCATATACCCGAGTCCAGAAACAAAACCAATTTAAAGCCAATTACCAGGCGTAACACATAACTTACACCTTATCTCCAGTTACATTACTTATAATTATTACAAAATAATTGATTTCATTTGCATTTTCATTACATCCCGGTCCACACTTCGGCAGAGCTGCAGTTTTATCTGCGTGTGGCACCGGGTTGTTTTTCTTATGATGTACAGTATGGAACAGAGAAATGTATCACACAGGAATTAACTGGGGAGAAAACTGAAATGGAAACTGGATGCTTGTTGATAGCTCCAGTAGTGCTCAGCATACAGGACTATAAATTCAATATGACAACTGCGTTTTACAAAGACAAATCTACTCAATTAACTGAGTTATGGAAGAAATATCAGCCATTTAAGAGCAAAAACCCCGCAAGCCTCTTTATTAAGAGGGTTTGAAGCTCGGCTGCAGTGGAAAAGCAGTCCTGCGTCACTCGTCTTCCCCACCGATCAGAGACATAATGCGCCTTGTGCTCCGTCCAACAGTGACTTCAACTATTTAACTACACAATTACAGCTATAAAAGGCACAACAATGGCTGAAGGGACCTTTCCTGAGACTTTATATGAAGGAACTTTTGAAGTTAAATTGGTAGCAGCTTTGAGATAAATCCCTGGTGGCTGAAAGGATGTCTTCATTCAAAAAGAGTTCATTTGCAGCATAATATCCTCAGTCTATCTAATAATTTTTGTTATTGTGAAGGAAAGCCGCTGAACAATGTGTGCACTGGAGTTCTTATTGCAAATATAACTCATATATAGTAGCACAGATAGGCAAATGTGTTTCCAATAATGGAAGGTTGTGTGCAGAATGATAGTTTAAAGGGGGTATAAATAAACTATTAATGATACAGAAAACCATTCTCAAAGCATAAGAGGCCTGAGATGTGACCTCTTTCCATCTAAAACCTATAAGCAACTATAACATGAGGAGAACAATCATTAAATGATAATGCTTTTCATATGCAGTCGGAGGTGGCGTCATCGCTACATGTCTCATTCACTAGATAATGACTTCAGGGACTTTGTGGTATTTTAACTCGGGAAGCATAAATAATGCACTGCTTCATTCATAGCAAAGGAAATTTGGAAAAATAAACATACACAGCAGCCAGTTAATTCTGCACCACGCAACTTTATGATGCAGTTCTGATGAAAAGCGTTAGCAGCGAGTCTCAAGAGCCAAATCTGCTGATTGCGGTTTTATGCACACCAGCGGGAATGGCAAGAGTGGAACTACGCCAAAGTCCCCAAGGGGGGCTGTTTTTAAGTCTGTGTTGGAGTCTGAATTGACACAAGTTATATGTTTTTGCAGCCACCTGGTGGCGCTGCATGACTAGTCTGCCTGTCATAGAGGATTAAAAGTTCTGTTAATGAAGAAATGTGTCAATCTCCTGCAGATACATTAAGGCATATAGAAGTTCAGGAGCCAGCAGACGTTTTAACATAGACCCGACTGTGATAGCTCACATTACTACACTGGGTTGGAGACAAATAACAAAGATAACAGGTGTACTCAGGGAGGGTTCAGCAGGGTGACGCCCTCCTTGGTGCCCCTATGTTTGCAGTATGCAGCAAAAGTTCCTTATTGAACGCCGCTCCCGGGATAAAACAAGAAGCAGCGCTCCCTGGGCGCCCTTCCAGTAAAAAGAACAAGATAAAGTAAATTAATGGGTTTCCTTAAATGAGAAAAACATGGGCATTCTGTTGGCTCATTGGTCTTGTGCATAACATTAAGGCTTAGTCCTTGTAATGCAGTGGGCCTAGGTTCAAAACGTTGTCTTCCCTTCTGTCTCTGTCTCTTTACCACCATTAAATAAAGCTGAAAAAGGCCCAAAAATCCTAAAAAACTCAACTTAAAAATACATTAGAAAAAAGTGAGAAAATATGATGTGGTGCCCTTCCAGTGAACGACGAAGTACCCACTAGGGTGGCTTAAAAAGTGAGTAATCATGATGGAGTACCATATAGACTGGCGTATAAATCTGCCGGATAAATAAGGTATCTAGTTTCTGTGAGCTGCCCTTTTGATTTTTTCACCCCTACCCCTCAGCCAGCCTGAGTCCACCACTGACAATGATTGATGCTCCCTCTGATCCATGCTACTGCTGCTGCTAGTAATGTACACCTACTGGTTCTATATATTATACATATATGTGTTTGGGTTGGCTGCATCTTTAAGGATCTCTCACTGCTGGGCCTTTTCTTTCCAGGGACAGAGGCTGTGCACTAAAAGCCCATTAGAAGAGATGCTTTTGTACAGTTAAGTTCAAATTCTTTGTGAAATTACAGGGAAAGAAGTATCATCAAGGTGCTGGTACCATATTGAACACAGCTAAAACATCTCGAACAGTAGCTTTCATTCCAAATACAGCTTTTTAATGGAATAGATACAGAAAGGCCAAAATCTAAAAACCTTCTGAAAGATGTTTTTACATTTCAGTCCTGATAGATGGTTCACCATATCCTACTTTATGTACTCTCTTAGTTCCTTCATAGCTAATGTGCAGGAGAGTATGAAGGACGGCGGCCTGTCCAAGGGCATGTTCTCAAACAGCCACAATAAGTTTCAAATATCAGCCAGTGAGTGAACCGGGAAGACAAATTACAGAGGAGTGCACCTCCATGAATAATTGGAGGTGCGTTCAAGGTAATAATTTCACTCTGCAGTAGCTGTTACAGAAGTTTACAGTATAATTTATGAAGAGAGCGCTTCTTTGTTCCCAGGGTTTCATGTTCCAAAATTTAATATTCTATCAATACACATTTAACCTCCAAATTTAGCCCATTTCAAGGTAATATATTTTATAAATATTATCCAGTTGACCTCTTTCCTAATGCAAAAATGCAGTGCAAGGATACGTAAATCTACATGGAAATTTCCCAATCACAACTATGCACACAAGATCCAGTGCAGTTATCTGTATCTATTTGTATGCATTTTGCATAAATTCTCCACTCAACACAATGAAAACCTTTAGAGACAGAGAATCTTTACTTTAATAGAAACAGGGCTAATGTCTGTCTGCATCCTATTTATTTTGATCTAGTAACTAAAAGCCAGTCTGCAATTGTCCAGCAGCCTCTTGCTCAGTCACTCTTTCCTTATCTCTCTTTAGCCTCTGCTACAATGTCCATAAAAGTGGTTGAGCCTGGTTCTGTTGCCTGCTCACCAGACACAGGCAGTGCTTACTGCCAGTGCATTTGGCAGCTAGCTGGCTATGACCTAACAGACTTGTGCTTTATATAGCTGGAGGATGTAGGAACCTATGTCATGTTCCCATTATGTTCTGTAAAAATCTGGGGAGCACAGGACTCTGAGATCATAGGAATGACCCCTTTATGATTACAGTTTTCCGGGGAAACTTTCTGTGCTTGACCTGATAAGACTCTTGTTAATCTTTGCTGTGATTCCTCCGTGCCAAAATGTGATGCCCTCTGCCCCAGGAGGTGAGGAAGTTAATGGAAAATCGAATCTTTGAACCAACTCAATTCTTTCAGGCGCATTACCAACCAGACAAAGTGGGCAAAGTGCCTCAGGGCTCCAAACCCTCAGCGGCTCTGAGGGCGCCGGGTTCACTGTGTGTCAATTGGTTTGTGGTAATATCATGAATTGCAAATGTGTTTGGGAATATACACCATGAAGGTACAAATATCCCCAGTAGGGCCTGAAGGTATTATTATCCAGTCAAAGTCGCACTTTCTAATCCTCTGTTGATTTTCTACAAATTTGGCAAATTTGTACTGAATAAATTAACAACAATTTGACTGACAGAGAGTGAATATCCAGGCAAAATAAAAGCTGCTTTGTGTATCTGCTGTGTGCACTGCATGTGGGCTTCTGACGGCTATTCATTATAAAAAGCCCTCTGGATTCCGCCTCTAGATTGCTGTTCAAGTGAGAAAAGAGCTAAGAAAAATTGTTAAAAGCAAAAGAGAAAGAGAAACTATGAGTATTCAATGAAAATGATACTGTAAGATGCCAGTTTTTCTGCCATGCTCTGTGCTGCGCTGAGTGGGAGTTAGCAGTAGCAAAGACCGCACTGCTTGTTCCAAATTAGGAGAAAAATGGGTAAAAATGCAGGAAACCACACAGTAGTGTTGTAACAATCGCCGAGCTTTGACAGTCGGTTTCAAGAGGTTTGGCATCGCAGCACTAATTCATTTTATTCTGAAAGACAAAGAAGCTCTGTGTGCTTACTGTACAGTATCAAATGGAAGATGGCAAATATAAGAGAGACAGAGCAGTGATTCAGAAGTAACTCAATCACATTGCCACACAGAACTGGATCCATACACTCATTAGTATGAAACATAGGCTGAATATGAGTGTTTATGGACAACACTCAACCATCTTTGCAAACAATGGTGTTGGGCAGATGGGCATTTTTCACAACGTGTTGGATAAAAATGAGTCAGGATCTACAACAAACACACAGCTCCACAGAGAAGAATGGAATAAAAATGGTTTAACTGAGAGATGATTCATTTCACCACAGTGAATCAGTCTGGCAGTGTGTTGGGAGAGTTGATACGAACCATAGAATCACTTGGACACACACTGAAATGACTCATACACCACATTGCATGGAGGGATGTGTGTAAATCACAGGCTGTGATAGGGACAGGGCGAGAAAATCTCCAAAGACCTGATGTGTCCTGATTGGTGGGCCAAGTCTCAGCCAGACTGCATTTATCAAGGCTTGGCGTTTAAAAAACACATATGGAAATTGATTTGTTGCAAATCAGGTTCAAACCCCAATCATAAATGTTTGGTTACAAATTCACATCAAAGCAGAGGCGTGTCTCAATCTGGCAAGTTCAAAATGTTAAAGCAGCCTGAAACATGGCTGCACATCAACGCCCTCCGTCGCCGCTGATTCTGCCTGATGTGACGGGGGAGTTAAGCAGAGCAACGGCCTCCAGTGCAGGAGGACACATCTGTATTCCTCATCTCGCCCTCAGCGCTCTGTTTTGGTTTTTATTTATTAGCATACTGTGCACAGTCATGCTGTCACCACAGCAACCACTGCAGATAGGTTAATGATGCCTGAACCCAGAAAATGGACACAATCACTTACAAACAACAGCATGCTCCAAATATTAGATTTCACCTGAAAACATTCGATTTGACTTGCTGTCTGGACATGTAGTGAAACATCCACAGAGATGGATGGGCGCACTAGGAAAATCTGCTTAAAACAACAGTGATCTCATTCAAGATTCATAGAGATTTCTTTGTATTGCAGCAGATTTGTTTGTATTGACTGCATGGAAGCATTCAAGTAAAAGTTCGACATGCACATATTTGATTTGTTACTGAGAAGATCGATATCACTCTTGTCTGTGCATCACTTATGGAGCTAAAGACTGAGAAACACTTGGCCTGGTTCTGGTACAGAGAAAACTATCCACCATCCTCTAATGTATCAGAAATACACTTTGACTATACTAAAGTTATTGCAAGTATACATCTACTTACTAAAGTATATTTAACATATACATAAAAAGTGTACTTCAAAATAGATGTTATTAAGTTAAACTTTAATGTTGAATATAATAATTCTGCAGTGCTTAAAGTGGTATTTCAGTGTACTAATTCGACGTGCACTCCATGTCAATGTATTGTAATTGTACAAAAGCATAATTTGAATATTGAACCATATTCATTGTTCAAATGCACTTAATGCTTTAAAATGTTAAATGAATTGTCAATATTGCACCACAAGTTATTGTGAAGGAATAACAAGTCCTGCAAAACACACAACCACATATTTCGTTTGTTTCTACCATAAAAAATACATAAAATAAAATCAGTGTCTTTACTGGTTACAGGAGATCAATACAATATCATTGTAATGATTGATGTTTTAAACACATTGTTAATGTTGTGAAAAGCTACGATTTTGATACATTTTGGGTACAAAATGACTTTCCTATGATTGGGACAAAAAACAACATGGTAAGGTGTCACAAAAGACATTGAAAAAGTAAAATAAATGCACATAACTGCTGGGTTTGAGGTAGTTAAGTTGGTGATATCACAATATCATAAACTATATTAAATAATATAACAAACACCTGTCTCGTGGGTGAACTTTATCGTTCTTTATACTTAATTTCCTCGCTTCCCCTTTGCTTTCACACTCCTTATCATCACAGAATTACTGCAGCCAAAAGAAGGCCCAAACTACAAACAAATACTGTCGTAATTAAATGCATAAGGTGCACAAATGACACATGGAGTCATATTTCAGGCGAGGAAAGAGAGAGAAACTTCCCCAGCTGTTTGGTTTGACCATCTCTCTTCCTGCAGTGTAGCTTCTGTTCCACAAATCTCTGAACACAGACCTTTGCTGTATTGAAGAATCATTTCCAACAAAAGAGTCCAATAACAAGGCTCCAGATCAATAAGCCCGCTCCCCAGAGCACACTCTTCCAAATTCCCCATCATTACCAAAGGCTCGTCGGGGAGAAGTGTTCACCTGGTGAGCGTGGGAGATGAGCAGCAGAATAAAATCCAGCCGGTCCTTCTCCACCTCCTGAACCACACATGTTTCTTTTACCTCAGAGAGGTTATTTTCTGTGTTCAGATGATGCTTGAAGCTGCTCTGCCCTGACAGGGATTGTACCTGACTGTGTCCTTCCTCTCTTCAGGTGGTGACCTCACAGAGCCGTGTTACCATTTAACTTTTATGGGCTGTGTATAGCCGTGCTGTGGGGTCAGCAGGCCAACAGGTGCTGCACTGCAAGCCCAGCCTCTGGAGTTGGCTGCAGCTGATATTCTGTGCACAGTTTTTGCATTGCATTTACTGTAAAGACACGGACAGTGTTCTTTTTGACCTTGGAAACTGTGGCATCAATAGGGCCCTTTAGAGGCTCTGGACGGATACCAAACAGACCTTGTTTTGTCAGGTGCATTAAGGTCAGATATGAACTCTAAGTCGAAACTTTTAAGCTAAACAGAGAGGAGTCGTCCTCATAAAAATGGAAATTGTGTCACGAAATGCAGGATCGGACCCAAATGCAGGCAAACAGGATACATTTAGTGATTTATTGACAAAGTGAAAGTGTATATACAGAGGCTGGAAAGTAAAGGTGGAAAGCACATTGGGTGGTGGAAAAAGGCTGATTAAATATCCGCAGGGCCACTGTGTTGATTCAAGCCTGGACTGTGTGTGTCACTTCTTTGCATTTGTCCAATATAGTGTTATAGTTTGTTTTTTGTTTGTAACATAAGCTGCTCTGCTGCCACTACACTTGTCCACATTCAGACAGGAAGCACAGGGCACATTTTAATGTATTAATCATACTGTTAAAGTACATATTTTATGTTTAAACTAGCGTAGGTGTAAATAAAGCAGAAAATAATCTTTAATGTGTAATTTTAACAGAGTTAACTAAATTTAAAGATGTGCACTTTACATTGTGGCAGGTAAGAAATGTTTTCTGTGTCGTGATCGTTGTTTGTATGATGAGCAGATAAATAAATACATTAAATTGAAGCTCTCTATTTTTTCTTTAGGTAAGAGTCGTTACTTTGAAAATACTTTATTCATTAATTTCAATAAAGAGTAACTAAGTAATGTAATTAATTAACTGATTAGTCTTAAAAATAACTTTCCCTAACACTGCTTCAGACCATTTATTGTCATTTTTACTATTTTCCTTGCATTCAGATTCAGAACAGAACAAATAATAAAGTGTTTTAATAAAAATATTATATTGCTGATGATTTATGGGTGCTTTGAGAGTAGAAATACACCATTATACTGTTTTCATTTGTGTTAGGAACACTGACAGGTTGTGCAGTGAGGAAATGTGAACACAATGCCTCTGCTGACTGATAATGAGAAACATTTTGAAGCAGAATCTAACCTCTGAACTGAATTAGATCATAAGGAGGGATGACAATAGTCGCTGTCTCCTTCATACGGAGTATTCGTATAGTTGCTGAAATACAGGATTGACTGTTGGCAAAGAAAACTCGACCCTGGACACCGTCAAAGGCGTCATTGTGCAGCCTCTGTTAGTGGAAGCAGAGCAGGAGTCAAGTCGGTGCTGAAAGTCCTGAAAGAAACCATGGCTGGCCTTTAATGATGCTTATGCTTTTATTGCTGCGGCGCAGGGGTCTGCAGCATGTAATTACACAAGAACACTTATTAGCCTCGGGAAAAGGTCACAGCTGGTGAGAGTCTGTGTGAAGAGCTTAAACTTCACTGGAACACTTGTGGCTGCTACCTGAGAGCGTGCACTTGTTGGCCTGCATCGCTAATTGAGAGGACTTCTTGAATTACACCCAAAAACAATTTAAGATGTTATTTAAAAGGAACAAAAGATTTTATGAACTGCCCACATTTACCTTCTCCTCTGATTAATTGTTGCTCTGGGACGCCTCTTTACAGCTCGAGGAGCCGAGTCCTTTATCAGAATCTCTTAGAGAAATGATTTTTACGCCAGGTATAAGTGGGATAATTGTCGAGCTACTAATAAAACAGAGCAGCTACTAAACAGCTTTGATTGGGGAGTTTATGCTGTGTGTACACATTTTATATACTGCCATTCAAACGCAGCACAATAGAGTTGTTGAGTGCCTCTTGAAACTCTGCCACATGGTCACTTATTTTAGCTTGCATGCTTTCCACATGCTGTAAGCAATTTGTGTGGTAGCTGGCAGGACGGCCCAACCAGTGCGGTAATCTTTGGATCGTGCTGCTACATGAATGGTGGCGGAGGCTGTGTGAGTATCCTGACTGTCTGCCCGGGTGCCAGGCCGCAGGAATGAGCCCATCCCGCCGCCGTCTGCCTGTGAACGACACCGTTAATGCCCACATTGTACTCGACTGGGGCAGAAATTTCTGCTGCATGAAAGATTCCCCTTTCTCTAATATTATCCTGGTTGGATTTTCCTGCACAACTTTCAGCAACCAATTTGCAGCTCAGGGAGGGTGAGCCTGACATGGCTCTGAATTACAGAGAATATATTTTCAAACTTCCAAAGCAGGACCCTTAAGTGTACCGCATGTTCATGCATGCCCACATGTGCACGCACCATTACCGTTTTCACCAGAAGAAGGGACTATTATGGTTAGCATTATGTCAGACGAGCCACCTACTGAGTGCACCCTTCAACACCATGGACTGGAGCCCGACAGATAGAACTGATGCATATAGCCCCCTTATCAGTGGACACGTCACTCTGACATCAGAAATGATTGGACTGATATGTCAGTTGCAGAAGTAATCAGAAGTCGTCTTAAATACACGACAAGTTTAATCTGTGTGCAAACTGAAAAGGTACTAATAAAAGACTTGCCAATCCCCTAATGGCAAGCTGTTATAATATCGAGACAGCATTTTGACAATAAAATAAAGAAAAAGTGTGTGAGAAAGTAGTAATTTTTTCAGTAATCAGTCTTTATCAGTATCGATGTACATGTTGTCTCATATGTGTCGATATAAAAACTTTTTTCTCACCTTTGCAGGATAAATTCTGACATAGGGAGCATTTAACTAAAATAACTGATCTGTGTAGATGTGTTAGATGATTAAATGCAACTTGTTTCCAGTTTTCAACCTCTATTCCTTTTCCTCCATTACTGGCAGATTCCAGCCGTCGCCTAAAGTGCAAACTTCTGACGAAACTACGCTGTGGCCGAGTTTATTCGCTCCAAACCAGTTGATAGAGATTTGGCTGAAGTTTTCATTTTTGCAACATTTCAAAAGTTTGCCTTAACAGAAACATTGCAATTAAGCTCCTTGACTTGGCTATAAAACTCAGTATCTGGCTTAGTTTTTATTGTTTCCAGCTGACTGGGTTTAAAATCAATCTTATTAAAAGCTTTAAATATGTACTTGATTACTACATTTACTGTGCAAAAAGTCTGAGGCTAAAGCTGCATGTGCCAGGCAAATACCATAGAAATAAAGAAAATGCATTATTCTTGTGTTGCAGTGTGGAGCCAGTTTGTCCTACTGTGTGTGTATGATAGGGAAAAATATAAGATTAAACTGTCATTTTACTGTAACATAACTGCTTATCTTACAGCCTTGGACAAATACTGTGGGACAGAGGTTAAACGTACCCTTTATTTATTTAATTTAAACAAAATTATCACTTTTTTTAACATGAGGAAGAGCTTTTCTATGGAGTAACTGATGTGTTTGGCCAACGTGATGCTATTCCTGTTAACACTGGCCACTGAAGTGTAAACTTAACTAAAATACTGACACAGTGGATTAAGTAGTGAATGGGTTTTTTTGTGAATGGGGATTTTTCTGTGAAGAAAGTGCAACAAATGTAGTTTGTTATTGATGTGCTCTTTGACTTTGACAGACCTTATGTAATAGCAGATAAACTCACATTTAACAATGTCCAAACTCTTTAAATCCAAACTCTTTAAACCTGAAATCAACTTTTCTGCAGCTCCGTGCACACCACTTCAACATGTGGAGAAATCTCCGAGCTTCAGTTCAAAGACTTGTGCAGTGCTGCTGCGCTGTGATTGGACGATGGCTCTTCAGGGTTTAGTGAATGGATGAAGAAGTATTCTACTTTTCCATCTTATAGTTACATAAGATCTGTGTGAAAAGGCTGCCCTTGAACAGCTGTGACCACACAGCACTAAATTTTCCAGTTTTTTGGCTCCATCTGGTCAATAAATGTTAAACACGGACTTTAACATGTGTGTTCCAGCTCTGAGCACACTTCAAAACGTGCTCTCACCTTCATAAACTCAGTTTTAATTGTATTTTAAGCTTCATACTTCATTCTTACTGTATTTTACACACTTTCCATGTCACAGTTTTTATGTTAGGGTTTTCTTTATTGGTCCTGCATTGTTTTGTTTTTTTAATTTCTGTTTGTTTAAGGAGGCAATTTCCCCACTATCGTAAAGAACTGGAGGAACTAAGCCTCAGTTGTAAACACTCTCTTAGTCATTTTAGTGACACACTGCACAGCTTAACGTTGTGGATTATGATTTCCAAGGTAACCATAAAAAAGCAGCATATGAGGTACAAATTGTGGTTTTTATGTAATGAAACAAAGCTTTTCCGATTCCGTTCTCCCACATCGAAGAGGTGCTGAATACGCAACTCTTTCCATTTGTCACCGAAACTCTGAATGACTCCAGATTCTCAAAGGAAATTGAGCCTTTTTATATATTTCCTGGGCACATGATTATGTTGTAGCTGGGCATGTCAAAAGGACATTAAATGGGGGATGATCTAATCAGCGGGCAAATATTCCTTGAAGTGAACATTGAGGTATTGTAGAGGAAGATCAAAGATTACGGCGAGGTTAGCCAGTGGCCTTTTTGTTCCACATAAATCTACAAAAACTGGCAACAGCTTTAATCCTGCCGGACTTCTAACACCCATTAAATACTAATATGGCCTCAAACTCAGAGAAATCACGAACATCTCTAAGAGGGAAAATGTTGCTGGAGGCAAGTGACAGATTTTCCCTGATACCCAAAGCAGTAAATTTCACCGGGAACACGCTGAACCACAAAGTGCCTTTACGATGTTATCATAATATTAATGGGTTATTTGAATAAACACAGTAAAGCATTAACTCTGTCTGAATGCCAGCTAAAACATTTTTTTGCCCATTCTGGCTGGAAGGTGTTTTGTTTTTCCAATGGGGTTTCCGATTTTATCCAATTTTCTTTTTTGTCTATGAGTTATATGTATATTTATTGGATGCAATTGTATATTACAGGGTGGGTCCTTACTAATGTATTCACTTTTAAAGTTTTAATATAATTCTGTAGCTTCCCAGTAGTGTTTCTTATGTATAAAATCCCCGTTTTTGTCAATGGAGTCTGGTTAATAAAAAAAATTCCAAACTAAAGCCCTATAAATGTAAAAAGCACTATGGTAATTTTGAGGAGTAAATTTAAACCACTTTTCAAGCTATTTCTAGGTACTCAAACAATAACTATCCAGACTTTTAAAGCCTTTATCACAATATATAAATTGTTAAATTCGCCCATTTGAGTCAAACTCAGTTTCTGAACGAGATCGTTTCATTTGTGAAAACTTTTTCCCACGCGACCTGATGTTGGTTTCTGTAAGATGTTGTTGCTAAATATATATTCTTATCAGTAGCCAGAATGTTTACCAAAGGTGGACGCTATGTTCCTGATTGGAGAAGCAGAGTAAAGGCACAGAAGCTCAGCCAATGTGGACATCATGCTTTAGTTTGGATTTAAGACCAAAAGTCCCACAATAACACCAACAACCAACAACTCCTGTGTTTTGCGAGGTAAAATGACAGTTTTGGTCAAAGGAGTCTGGTGGCTTTGAAAAGAGGGATACGTCTTACTGTGGTCAGGGCTGCAGCAGAACATATTTTAGCCACCTTAAAAAAAAGAAAAGGAAATGCTATATTAAAAAATATATTCACCCCTTTATCTTGCCGTCAGACTAACTGTTTACGAAGGGGGAAGTGAAGGCATTATCTACACTTTCTTCAAAGCCACCAGACTCCATTGACAAAACAGGGATTTTAACCTTGCAGAAGAGAAGCGTTGCTTGTCTAACACTACTGCCAACTTGTTTGGTTTTTATTGTCTGACTTTGGCATCTGAACTAATGTGGCATCAATAGCAGAATACTCTGTTCCATGATCTCAAAACTTCTACCTTTAATTTTTCTTTTTTTTTTTAAATGTGCAAATGGTGGTGTGTGTATATTAATGTATACTTCTAGATGTTAAACTGCTTGTGTGATTTAGTTTCACTCCAACATCACTTCACGACATCTTGTATTAGCAGCTTGGGATTGCATGATCTGATATCACACCTATGATCTGTTCTCCAAACTGATAAAGACTGAGGCGGCATATGTGAAAAACTGCTTGCAGAGAATGCTTAAATAAATACAATTTACCTTGTACATTGTTTATCCAGAGCTTAGTTTTTTTCTGCATGTCATTTCAGTCTGAAACGTGCTTTGGATCTCTAAAAGTCGCTCTGACTGTGATTGCATTTGGCACAGCGGCTTCTGTCCACATTTGTATGTGCACCAGTCCCACCAATTCTATAAATGCACTGTAATAGAAGCGTGCATCAACATTTTCCTTCCTGCAAACCAAACAAATGGGACAGGAATTTTCAAGAAGCAGTTTCAGGTGTGTGTCGCCAAGATAAACAGTCTCACCTCATGAGGAAAGAATGCCTGCACGCTGACAAAAAAGTCAAAGTCGAGGATCTTCAGATGCAAGAAAAATCTATGTATTATATATTCAAAAGGTGAGAAAAGTAATAAAAAAGTGTGTATTTCAGTTGTGGGATCATCTTCAGTAGGATTTACAGACCATGTTATTGTTGTTGGTTTGCTTTCTGCAGACCAAGTGGCAGCGCAGTCAAGAAATGCAATTTGATTTCTCCACCAGACTATTTGCAGGAAAGAGAAACTGTCTGATTCTGTTTGAGTTTAAATGTTTTGTTGCAGAGATAGAAACCAGACAGTGAAGTCTGTGAAAAATCTCACGGATTACATCAAGGACCTCATTCAAGTGAAGCATTTCCAGCACAGATTGGACACACTGAGCGTCCAAGAAATGTCAAAGCAACAATGGAATTAAATCCAATGAATTCCTTTGTGCGTCTTTCAAGATGTTTTCTCACAGGTCTGATGATTCCTGTGTGAGACGTGTTATTTCTGTGCCTGCCTCGCTGTTTGTGTGTGAGTCTGGATTCTAGGGCGGCAGACGTTTCTGCTCATGACTGGATGGTGATGTCACCTCCTTGGAAGGCGTCCGTTTTTCTGTGGAAGCTCGGGGCCTCACACACCAATTAACTTACTATTCATCTTTGCATACTCACTTTCAGTCAGCAATGTTATTATAAAATTCACAGCAAAGGGCAGATTTAGAGTCGACTGGCTGCTGGGCACAGACGTACAAACGGCACCAACACCTCGCAGCAAGACACAGAATTTATAGGAGTTAAGCCTTTTTTTTATTGTTGGTTTG
>CAFUXE010001019.1:684553-700493 GCA_903364295.1 Serranus cabrilla | reverse complement strand
GGCGCCATTTTCATATTTTGCCAAGCCCATTCGCCAGACATTTAAAATACGAAAATTTCCCCTGATCTTGACATGTGTGCAAAGTTTTACAACCTTGTAGATATGAAAAAGCCTCCAAAAAGGCAATTCTTTCGGAGGAATAATAATAATAATAATAAACACATCAATTCCAATAGGGTCCTCGCCGACCCTTGCGGTCGATGCTCGGACCCTAATTATAACTCTGTTTTGTCCTCAGAGTCCTCCCAAACAGCAACAAACACAATGTAGAGGTCTCTCAGCAAACTGACTGGTTTGTATTGCTTTGCAGTAATTGTTTCTAGCTTCTTATATAACAGTTGGGCTGTTTTGATCACAGAGGTAAATGTTGCATCAATGTAAACTGTAATCTTATAAGGGCTATATGAATCATTTCAAATGCACTGACAAACAACCTGTTATCATAAATTACCTTAATGTTAAGAAAACATGGGGAGATTATTATTCACCCATTAAACATAATGCAGTACAATGTTCAAGGTGATAACATGCAACCTGACCTTATATATCTATAAATATATATGCATATCTTTTCACAGAGTTGTACTTAAGATTTCACACCAGCAGCAGTGTTTGATCATTCATGTCCTCACTACCAGCAGTTAATGTCTTGTTGCTGAGAACAATCGCTGCTAACAAGGTCCCACAGGAGTTACACTTTAACTGTCATTGTTACATTCACATCATCATCAGTGCATATTAACCCATGCTTGTTGCACCTTCGTCTGTAGTCATACTTCACTTATTGTATCTATTTTGAAGCTGTTTGTTGTAATGTAACAAAGTTAACTGATGGATTGAACAGACCAATTAAACATTTACAGTGCTGGTGGAAAAAGTAAGTGAACCCATGGATTAATAACTGCTGCTGATCAGACCTGCAGATCCTGTCTTGATAGAGTCATTAGGGGTTCACTTACTTTTTCCACCAGTACTATGAGTGTTTAATAAAGACATGAAATATTACATTATTTGTATGTTATTAGGTTAAGCACACTTTGTTTTCTATACTTCAAATCAGATCACATTTTATAAAAAATATATGCAATAAAACTTGATTATTTCAAAGGTTTGTACATGTTGCATTCTGTAACTGTACTCTTGTATCTATCATGCATTTATGTGCTGTCCAAAATTGTTAGAATAATGAATTCTCTGCTGGGAAACTTCACAGTGACACCCCTCACCAGTTGTCAACACAATACACAGAAACATGGAGGATGAAAGTAAACATTGAGCTGATGTTCAGAAACGTTTTGTCATTCCGTATTGGATTTATATTTTCTGCTCGAATGTAGTGGTCTATTAGTTAAAAAAGTTATTTATGAGCATGTCAGGTAAAGCAATATTTTAGTGGATTTGAGGAAAGAACATCTGATCCATAAAATAAAGCACTTCTTCTTTGCAGCAACCATGTTGTTTACACACAATACGACTTTAAGCTCATGAAAACACTGAAGAATGGTTTCCCATCTTGTGAAATGGGATCATCTGAGGACACGTGAATGCACCAAAACTATGTGGACTTTATGTGGTTCTTTCACTTCTGATGGATTCTTTCTTCCTGACATGAAATATAGCTTAACTATAAAAGTTAGTCAATACCTTCGTCTTGTTTTTCTTGGTTAATTTAATCTACAGAATACAAGCACTCTTATTGTTCATTCTGAAAAGCCCTCACCACCTCAGTCTGCATGCCGAGTCCATTTCTGTTAGTTACTGATGTAGATTTCTGGTGGTTTTCATTATGTAAAGCGTCCCTTGGTTTTGTGAAAGCTGCTTAAAATTAAATGAACCTTCTCTGATTTGTAGCCATTATCACTGCATTCATTGTGTTTATCTAAACCTGCTCTCACAGTGTAAAAAATTCACTCAAAGTCTTGCACTGTGTTTATCTCGCTGCAGAGCTGTGCACATTCACACACAGTGAGGGCTGCATTTGTCAAGAGGATATTTTTCAAAATGCAAAATGTATTTGTTGCATTGCCTGCTTCAGTACTACAGTCACTTTGCAAAAATCGGCTATATTTTATTTATACACAGAGTCCTCTGTGGTACAGTATATTTCATCGCTGCTATCTTTGCAGTTCTGAGCTGTTTTTCTTCCTTTCATTACCCTGTCATCCTGTGTTTCTAGCACTTTTCAGTGTTTCAATTTTTGCAGTTTTTTTGCATGCTGTAATTCTGCTCCTCTACTCTGTAATTTGACTTCTGCTGCACACATCTGAATGAATCACCCTGTGTTTGTTGCTTCTCCTAAAGGTTTATTCTTCCCCCAATTATGTTTTCGGTCAGATTTTCAGTCCACTGCTGTGACATTGTGCTGATGAAAAGGTCAGTCTATCATCATGAAGCATCTCCAGACTGTGATCACAGGTGACGGTGTTGGTTGATGCTGACATCTAGTGGCGGAAAATGCATCAGCACCATTGTATCACTGCTGGAGGGGAAAACAATAGTATAAATAAATAAATAAATAAATGAATAAGTAAATAAAATAAACACGCAGGGTGGAAAAACACTGTTTTCCTACTCCCCTTGAACTGGGCATCCAGTCTCCTGTAACAGGCAGCTTCTTCACACACAGTCACCTCCTGAAAAATTCAGCCACCTTTATTTGTTTATCCCTTGAGGTGCAAAGACAACAGGCTGCATTATTCATGTGTCATTTGTGGCAGTCCATCAAGAAAATACATCATAATTCATTTGATGTTTGCATGCTTTGAATTTTAATGAACGTTTTTAAAATGGGATTGTACGTTTCATATCAAAATAAAACAGAATAAATGTGTCACCCTGAAAAAGATTATTTAAATTTTGTATTTTACAAGTTAAGAAGCCTCTGTTGACCTTAAGCACACATTATATTTGATCAGATAAGTAGAAAATGTAGCAGAGACACACAAATGTCTAAATATTGTGCAAAAACTAAAAATATCTTTCCTATTTCTGCATTTCAAAAAGCTAAATTTTGTTTGAAACTCGACTTGACATTTACATTTTAAAGCAAAATGTTACTCAGTGTTTTCTCTGCAGTTTCTCGACTAATGAGAGAAAACAAAGCATGTTTACACAAATTGAAGTAAATAACAAAATAATGAATGTTGTTGTTTAACTGCACACAGACTCACAGTTAAGTTATTAGCTAAAATAATTGAAAATAAAGCTGATAAATATGTTTAATCACTGATTTTCTGGAAATGTGCCATTTAGTTTATTTACCAGCTCTTATAATGAATGATGATAGTCAACAATTTGGCTTTAATTCCACATGCAGAAAGCCTCACAGGCTGCTCGTAATGAAACCAGCAGGTTTATATAACTTTTTAGTGAGCAGATAAGGTAAATAAAATGATGAGCTATGTGAACTAAAAGCTGCAGACTTGCTCCTCAAAGGAAACATAGTTTCAGTTGTCGCGTGTTAATCATCTGAAAGCTGCTTGTTCCTGTGATACGTTGCTATTTCAGCCTTTCTTATGTCACATCAAAACCATAAAAGTGACAGAAACCACTTTCAGTTCTTCGCTTTTGAATGTCAGTGAATGGCTTTTTGGATGCTGACAACTCAATAACTTCGAAAGAATCTTTTAACTGTCCTGGATGTCTTCTTGATAATTTTTCTTTTTGAATTATGGTTCAAAAAAGTGTTTGTCGCTGTCAGTCAGAAAAAAAAAATTGCTGCTTGGAAAGAATCTCCAGATATATGGACTGGAGCCTTTAAAAGAGCTGGTTGGCACAACAATTCAAAGCCATTATGTTCGCCGTTGCCGGTTAGTCCCAAAGGAAAATAAAGGATAAACAAACATCACATACAGATGTTTTTTTTAGCCGCTGTCACTCAGAGCCTGAGATGACTTATGACGCAAATATCAGCTGAAGGCGTGTCCTGTTGGAGCAGATAAAAGTGTTGGAATATTGAGTCATGGCTCAGGTATTTCTTTTCATATCGTACATGTAGATATTCTTGTACAAAGCCTCACCTCACTGTTAGTTATTAGTCATCTGAAGCTGGAGCTGCTGGAAGGAACAAAAGACATGATGTAATGTGTTTGTTTGTCCAAACAAGCTCTGCATCCAAGTCAGCTTCCTCGTGACACAGACGGACACAAATGTGAAGGAAATCAGTGTTTACGTGTCCACAGAAACCAAAAGCATGAACAGGAACTTGTGCGGTAACTCAGCTGTCATTAAACAGATGCCAACATCAATAACTCAGTGTAAAAAGACGTGTGACAAACCCACAGAGAATTATCACCCAACTCTGCGGCTTTAAGCTGATTTAGCTGCTTGTTGTAGTTTTACAGCACATTTACTGTTTGGTTTAGTTTGATCACCTAATTAACCAGCAGGCAGCTGTTTTCAGCACATAAACCGACTGTATGCTAATCCGCCCAGCAACAAACTACTAGCTGGTGAAGAAAATCGACCATTTAACTAAAGAGCCAGAATAGTTTAGCAGACTAAATCAGAGAAAAAAGAGGAGTGAACAACTTCAGGTGAACAGACGCACAACTCAAAACTAGAAGGGGACTACCAAGCTCAGACCTCTGCCAAGGCCATGTCCTGTTTTACAAAGTTAATACAAAGTGAAAACTGATAGGTGTATTTACCCCATGACTTCAAAAAGCTATGGGTTCTTCCTTGGCACATGCTACACCCTTCCACCAGATTTGATGACAATCAGGTGAGTAGTTGTCTGTAATCCTGCTGACAGACAGCCTGGCATCCCCAGACTCAGTCACAAATGTACATTAGTCTAGTCTCTAACCTCTCAGTTTCTTTTTTATTTGTCAGGACAAATCAAGGATGAAAAAGCCTCTGAATAGATCTTGGTTGGTTGCTTGGTTTGTCTTTCAGCAGGACAAACATGGCGGGCGATTCGTGACATTTCTGAAATTACAGGTAAAAAGAACACTCAAATGTGTTTCTGTAAATATCTGAGGCAGCGTACCATCTGAGTTCTGTGAGTTGCAATCGCAAATCAAAGAGTTTCGAAGCAAAGAGGTTTCGTGTGCGTTGGTATCAGAAACGGAGGCCTGTGACAAACTGATAATAAAATTAGGATGAAAGGTTTTACTGGTGTCATGAACAACATTTACAAAAGATTAAATAAACTGTGTGTGCTCCCCACTCTGCACTACAGTTAGCAGCCAGCTGGGGAAGGAGGTCGATGAGGTATGAGCTGGTGGAGACCAAAACGGAGCTAAAAGGAGAGTAATTTGACTCACATTCATCAGGTGACCAGAAACAGACGTGTCTGCTGGACGTGTAAAGAGACGACTGTTTGCTAACACGGTAGCCACGGTACTTTAATGAGGTAATGTCAGAGATGTGTTATCAGCTTGTTGTGGAGTTCTTCTGCTCCCTAATGGCAACAAACAAACAGCTTTAATAGTGTTTGAACTAAATATAACAAAGTGACACAATTATTCTGAGGTGCTCTCACCAACACACTTCTGCTGTATTATTAGCTTGAATAATTAGAGGTCATACAAACGAGTCCTTTGGCTCCATGCGGAGAATAACCTTTCTATTGGCCGCACTCCAGTCAAGCTGTTTACACGCACCTTCGACACCCTGTAACTGAGTCTTTCAGCGTCCATTAATAAACCAGATCATTCTCGTGCCACCTGAGGCGTGCATCTGGCCACAGACACGACGTTTCACCAGAAAAAAAAGGAAAAAATGCAGCAATCAGCTTCGTAGTTTGAAAAAATATGATTATTTTGTCCAAAATTTCTTTTGGTTGATATTCAAATATAATTTTTATGCCATAAAAGATATTTTGCACAAGCTGGGGGGAACAAATTTGAAAGGAATACGATGTTTACATGTCACAGTGAGAGTTTGTGTCACAATAACTGGAGAGAACCAGATTTCTCATAACTGAATGATTAATATGACTCAAAACTAGTCTGCACCAAAATTGATTTTATAACCAAAAACAAGTTCCTTTTCTTTCTTTCTTTAAAACATTCTACTTCCCACTTTCCACTGACAATATCACAACAAAGAAATATCTTGAAAATCAAAGTGAGCTTGTAAGTTGCTATTCTGATGCTAAAAAATAGTCATAAAGGAAAAAAGATCCAGGAAATTGGCTCATAAAGCCTTTATTGACTTTTCATAATGAAATGTTGATAAGCTGCAGCTGTTTTTCAGCCCCGGGTCTCAGCTGAGGGCCACGAGGCTGATATAAATTCAGAATATATCCAAGTGGAATAAAAGCATTTTAAAATAGTTTGTGTTTTTAAAAACCTCTTAAATATCAATCCTGCTGATGGACCAGTGAGAAAACTGAACTCAGCAAACTCCTTCTGTGCAACCACTTTCAGTTTATTTTATCAGGATAATTCACTTATTATCAATGCTGCTTTTCAGGAATACCTCAAAACAAACAATTAAAATTCATAAAACAATAGTAACAGGTGCAGAGTGTGCTGGGAAAGTGTACAAGTCCAGATTTCAGTGAACATTTAACAGCCTGCAGACTACTTTGTTCCCTCGTACACCTGTCGAACTGGTAAAATAGTGACGCTCGAACACTGCAGGCTGTTCTTGAGAGCAGCATATTTGGCTGCAACCAAACGCTGTTCAAACCCACAGAGCTTTACTAGAAAGAGCACAACTAAACTTTCCAAAGAAAGCAAATATGTCCAGCATGCATAACATGACATACAGAAGAAAACTACAACATGTCCGTAGCACTGACTTTGAACGTTTTGCTTTAAATAAAATTAAAAGGCTTAAATAAACCGTTGGTGATAATAGAGAGGCTATGTAATGTCAGACAGTGTGAAACAGGATCTTTTTCACAACCTTAAAGCTACTTAGATGTACAGTTTTTAAAATTCCTGCAGCTAGCGGCCTTTCAACCTGAGGAAAAGCTTTGTCATGAAGTAGCGTGGGAGTTGTTGTCTTCATTGTTTAACAGCCGCCACTGCTGATTCAAATCTGCCTGTGAAATCCTGTTCACAGAGGAGTTGGTGCATTAAAGCTCCTTTCACATTATGTCACATCATTTGAAAAAGCCACAAGTAACATTACCCAACAACAAGTTTATTCACTAACTTACTTTTAGATGAGGTGACAACACATACAGCTACTGTAGTGATTGAACATTATGTGGCAAATTCATGTGTAAGGCAGCGGAGTTAAAAAGGCTTTTGTGAGCCAGTTGAACGTTATTGGAACATTATAAGATATATTCAGTCATACAAATATGATCAGTTTAAAGCTGTGAACCGGTTGCACAGTTGCTGTTTTAAACAAGATGTTTACTTAGTGAAATTAAACTATTTGGTTAAATTTAAGCAACAAAAGTACTAGTTTCGTAAAAAAGGATGAGTTAAAATAACTCTTATGTACGTAGCTGCTGGATGCCGTTATGTAGTGATGAAGGTGAAGCAGACCATCGTGTGTTCATGCACAGATGTTTATTTACAAGTTCAGCTAAAATAACAAGTTCAGTAATCTTTATTTGTCTATAAATCTACTATGTTGCCAAACTATCTTCATCGCTGCCGTCATATCAACTGTGGCCACTAGAGGTCTTCACCTGACAACAAATAATCAGGACCGTTTGTTTCATAATTACATGTATTTACTTGAAATTTCAGTGCATTATTTCTTATAGGCATACCTAAAGACTGTGGATTCTCTCAGTTGCTTTAACTTTAATTCCCCGAGGGGCAATTTAGTTTACAGATACAATACTCACAACACAGTCCCCAAAACTCGCTCACTGTTAAACAGAATAAAATTACAAGAAGCATAATGTCCTGACATTGTTGCTGGTTAAGAGCAGTAACAGCAGATGGGACAATGGAGAATATGTACCTACTGGTGCTGCATTTAGGAAGACTAAACCTTCGCCCTGAAGGAAGCAGCTGGAGCTCAGCATGCAAGGTGTGAAGAGAGTCAAAAACAATGGTCTGAAACCTCGAGAGGAGGCTTTCCCCGTTTAGCTGCTGAAGATTATTAAAATAAACACGTTATCTTACAGCACAGCAACGTTTATGAGCATGAGTTACTTTGTCACAGCAGCATATCACAGTGAGCTGGATTGATATCAAAGCATCATATCAGTAAATTAGGTATTTACTGGTTTACTGTGCTGCAAAACAATATGCAATTAATGAAAACTGATGCTGTGCGGCAGGAACAAATTCTGAATATTGTTATAATTCTGTGACACTGAATGATTTAAAACTTTCTGATGCATCATCTGGTGCTAAAGCTGGAAGTTCGAGCGACTAGAAAGGTAGAAAGGCAACTGAATGAAACACACTGTAGCCTTGGATAAAGTGACAGATTTCACTGGGTTTGAAAATCGTTGGAAACATCTGGGACGACGCAAGCTGAACAAAATATATATCTTAGGCCGTTTGTAGACATTTTAATGTGGAAAAACACATGTTAAGGCTTTTTAAGGTAGTATAAAATGCCAGACAGCGGCATAAAATTGTTGCATTGTGTAGAGTGTGCTTAAAGAGTTAAACCTAAAAGATATGGAGGCAGAGACATTCAGCTCTCCTTCCTGCCTTCTGGGTCTCACTGGTTTCTGCCAGACACAAACCTGAAGAAGATAATTCAACTCTGACAGTGAAGTATCCTCCACAGACCTGCAGGAATACATCCTCTCACACACACACACACACACACACACATGCACAAATCACATGCTCTTTGTGGATTTTAGGAGGGTATCATTAAGGCTTTTTGTGAGCTCGCAGTAATGTAACAGTTGGATATAGACTGTAATCAGGCCTGGAGAGAAAGCACAGGAATATATAAAGCCACAACCTGGCTGCCTCTGAAAAACAGCTTTACAGCATTTATTTTCATAGCTAACCCGGAGCCATGTTCCTCAGTTAAAACTGTGAGGACTCTCTTCTTGTTTTTCAAATCTAAATTGACACACTCCCCATGAATTGACTTCCTCCTGAAAGCCGGCTGAATCGGCGCGCGGGCTGCTGTTATTCAAACGTCACAAGCATGTTAAAATAGAGAACACCTTGAGTGTGATTACACGTTGTTCCCTCAGATGAATGTCTCTTCTAGAGGCAATTTGCTGCTAAATTTCATTTTCACTGACTCGCAGTATAAAAAAAAACAAAAAAACGATTAAAACATTCCGGGGTAAGCCACGCAGGATTTGACTAGGTAGAAATTATACACTTTTTATGATCAACTGAGGAAATAAGCGAGAGCAAGCACAGTTTGAGTTTTTCATTATGCCTCTCCAAAGATTTGCAAAGTGTTCCTGCTCAGACTGAGCCACAGAATCTTTAGCATACAGGGGAAAACACTCATCAAATCTAATGTTTATCCGCAGCATCTGAGAGCTTCATTTCGGAGAACTTACTGGAAGAAATCATTTCAGTTCAGTTCAAATGAAACTTTAATTCAGAATTATCACCGTGGAATTGAAAAGTAAATGAAAACAGCTGTAAACTTCATGCCGAAGCGTGAAAATATTGTGTTTTACGGAAATATCTTTCTAATTTGGAGCCAGATGCAGACAAATGTCCACATTGTGACATGTTTTTCTGTCTGTTTGCTTCCAATTAGAGTAAATTAACCTTAAATACAGTAACAGCTGAAAGGATGCTCTATAACATTCACATTCACAGTGAACACCCATTACAGCATTATGGCTGCTACATGTTCCCACTCGCTGCAATTTCTAAAATTGTCTCTTTCTGGTAAAGCCTCAGATCTGTGAGGAAGCTCCTCCATGTCCATGCATTCAAACTTATTTTACTCAATGCTGTAAAACTGCTGAGGATATTTAACAAAATGCCAGCATGAACACATCTTAATGTTGCTAAATTATTCATAATACAATGAGAAATGATATCTCTGAATTCTCAGACTGAGCGTTTGACTGTTTTTGACTTAAAACTACCAGTGAAGCTACTGCAAGTACATCAACTAAAGCACTGTTATTAAGTACAGTTCTGAGGTATGTGTACTTTGCATTTTATGTAACTTTACACATTTCAGAGGCAAATATTGTATTGTACTATATTGCACTATATTTAGCTGCAAGCTTTAGTTACTTTTCAGGTCAAGATTTAACATGAAAAACATGATAAATTTAAAATGATTATGCCTTTTTATAAACACAAAACAGTATATTAAGTAGTCAAAATTAACCCTACCTTCACGTGAAACTGCTTCTTATATAAATGCGACAATAATATTAACTCAATAATATATTTTCAATACATTCAACAATCTGATTTGAGCCATTCTGCATAAAAAAGTACTTTTACTTTTGATACTTTAAGTACATTTAGTGTCTGTTTTGAATGCAGGACTTTTACTTGCAGCAGAGTATTTTTACAGCGTGGTATAAGTACTTTTACTCAAGTAAATGATTTAAATGCACAACTTAAATTCCACGGCTGACACCTCCTACTGTGGTGATTTCAACGCTTACACTTAAAAAGGAGCTGCAGTGTTTTACATTTTCCACAGTGTGATGTCCTGGATTGTCGGTTTACTGTACATAATCTGTTTCATCTGTGTGATTCTTCCATCTATGTACGAGCCACGCAGCTTTTTTTCTATTCAGCATCAAACTGAATTTATGTAAAAACATGTATGCTGGGATGAAGGAGGGAATCCTGTATTCTATGTGAGGAACATGTGCATGAGTGAGCAATCCGCCCTCATTATTCACTCAGCTACAAGTCCTTTTTAATGAAGCAGGCTCCTGAATATATTCACCTATATGTATCTACAGTATGTGGCAGTCAAGATAAGAGCCGGTTAAATCCTCCAGATGAAAAGGAACTTCCGTGCCTCCTTTTCCCTTTATCCCATGCAGAAACGCAGCATCCTTTAGAAAAAGCAGAGAGGAGCACCTCGGTGTGCAAGAGATGATTCAATGCTTTTGGTCTCAGTTCGTCTGGTTTCAGTAAAAACAGATTTCACATCATATGGTCCGTGAAAATTAAAATATTGAACCAAGAAAAAAATCTCTGTAGTGATGTTATTATGGATAATTAATTTTATTTTATTATTAGGATGGATTATAAAAAATGCAGTTTGTTTACTAATTGGAAGGAAAAAAATCAAGGATAGGGCTTCATTGAGGCTGTACACGACATTCAGCACATTATTATAACAGTAAACAACTGTTTACTATGTAAAGATGTAGTGGAGTAATGGCCTCCTGGAGAGTGAAGTTTCCCTCTGTGTGTGTTTTAATCTGGCCATCTCTCTTCTTTGTTGACAACAAACAACAGATTGTGCTGGTAGCTTGTCCAGCCTAGAGTCCCTGTGTGTCCCACTCACGGCTGCTCTGCATCGAAAGTCTGAAGAAAAACGGAATGATCCTGGTAAAAATCTGTCAATATGTTGCTTCTTTTGTTCTTTCTTTTTGTTTTTCTTTTTATAATAACATCAAAGTTAGAAAAGTTCATATACTACACATTACCATCACTACTGTGAGTGCAGCCTGATGTTTGATTGTATAATTAACTTGCTTTTTTCCTGATAAATACAATCTGATAAACATGTAGAAAGTGTTTTTGATCATTAATGTTGCCTCGTCTACTTTTATCAGATATTCTCTTTGGACTCTGCTGCTTCCATCTACATCTTTTTTTACCTTATATTTTGCACTGAGGTCAAGTAAAAGTGGACTTCAAAGGAAAATTGATGTATTATTTTCTGCATGCTAATTTGTATCTCCACCACCACAGTAATCTTGATAATGACCTCAAATGATACCTCATTTTGACTCATTTTGACTCCTGTTTTACAGATTCAGCTCAGCTCCTCCGACACAGAGTAACAGCCAAAAACAAAACAGACAAAACTTTCTTTCACACTTCTTTCTAAGCTAACATAAAACTTGAGTCAGTATTCATAAATGTGCCATGTTGCTGTTATGAAGCGCTTCATAACATATTTACCAGGTTTCAAAGTGTCCCACCTTCTGACTTTTTCATGGCTTTTGAACACTTTTGTTTTGACCCGAAGTCTGAGGCCTGTTTATCCTCCGTTCAAGATTTAGACGTTTCTATTATTCACGTCCCCGATGAGGCTACATGATCCCATTAGCTTCAAACGCTGGCAGGCCACGTGAGGTGCCAGCGACAAGCTGTCTGAGAGGAACTCTGTGAGTCGGAGACAGCAAGCCTCTGTTCAGACCTCGTTTATGGCACCAACAGACAATGATACCTTCACTGCACTATTAAAAAAAAGTAATTTGGTTATGACAACAAGGCACAAGGTATCAGTGGATAAACATGTAAAGTAGTCCTGAAGTTAGAGCCGTATACAACTGAGGTCATAGGTTCAGGTGCTTACATTTATACATTTACAGTATGTTGAGCTTTTATGAACTTTAAAATTACTTTCTCATTGCTTCCTAGGATTTTTAACTATAATTACTGCACTGTAACTTTTATACTGTTTTTTAATATAACTTTAAGTGTATTTTAGCTTCTGTTTTAGCTGTTACTGTTGCTTCTTTCTTTCTCTTTCTGTAATTTTAAGCTTTTGTTTTAATGATCTTTAAAGTCCTCTTTTAAAATGTTTCCCTGCCCTTTGTCATGATGCTTTTGATGTACTGTGTTTGAATTGACCTGTTGCTGAAATGTGTATAAACTTGCCTTGCCTTACTAACTCACACACATATTCTCACACACCTTTAGCAGCAATTTTCAATTCACTCTCAAGGAAACTTCAACATGTGGACAAGAAGAGTGACATGAGGGAGTGAATCAAACCACCAACCTGTGATTACAGGATGACCTAAAAGTCACAGCTGCCATTTTCACATTTAGCAAGAAATCTGGGGGAAGTTTATACAAAACTAAAAATTGTTATTGGAACATGTTTTTTTTTATGACACACAGCTGAAATAATGAAATGAATGATGGCTGAATTCCATTTCGCTGCTCCTGTTTCTGGGTCCTGGTGTTATGTATGCTGGCCCACTGTCACACTGTTCTGGTTTACTGGGACGCCTGAATATAATGGAGCCATTGTTAATGTTATTGGTGGCACCTGTGGAAAAAAAAAGCCTCTTCTATCATCTACTGCTCAGCAGGAATGTTGAAGGTTTTAAACTACTTTTTTCTTCCACTTGAAGGAATTTTTAACTTCCAGATTCATTAACAGAACAAGTAGAACCACTCCTTGTTCTCCACTCACCAAAGCACACCGGCTTCGAGTGCCACTTCATCCGCTCAGATGAATCCAGCCGCTGCATGACTCAGTTAACTGAGGAATGAGACCAAAAAAAAAACAATCCCGTCTCACTTGACGCACGGTACCTGCGAGTTCACAGTCACACGTCACTCGGTAGCCTGATATAGACCAAGAGACAAAGGCGTGGATGAAACCCGAGCTCGCCAGCCTCCTTTCTGTTGCCATGACGACAGCAGCCGTTTCCAGTGCCTCGGTGAGAAACAAAAAAGAGCTCAGAGGACCTGTGGCCAGAGGCTCCACCCACTGGGGGAATTAACAGATGCAACCTGGCAGCCCAAAAATTAATATAATCACCTTATTTAGACGGGGACATAAAAATGAGACGGTAACAAATTAATCTCTCAACCGTCTTCCCCTTCTCTTGTCCACTGATTTATGTCCATCCCTGTCCTGTGTGGCCTTTCCACAGCGTGTGCAACTGGACGCGGTTCAGGGCGTGTTGCTATTGCTGGCAGGTGTAGAAGCAGGTTGAGCAGGTTGTTCCCTGAATGCCACTCGGCTGAGCCCTCCTCCCTCCTCCCCTGTGTGTCTCTCCGGGCCGACTGCTGATTCACTCTCACATGTTGGCAGCTCGCTGAAGAGATTTTGTTGCCTGTGCACCTGTTCTCATCTGATATAGCCTAAGAATAAGGTAAGGATTTACCGAGGACGGATTTAATTTGTCTTCTTTAATATCCTCAGGAAATGTGTGATGGATGATTTGTTGTCTAAATATGTTGGGTACCATTTGAGCTGCTGTTTATTTTCAAAAAGACAAATAACTTCGGTTTTTAGAGAAATATCTTGACCTCTTTTACAATCATTTTCAACTAACATTAAAACTACACTTGTGATTTTGGGAACTAATCGATTCGTTGATTTAATCGACAGATATGTAAAACTGAGTTTCTTCACAAAAAGTCACATGAAAGCAACACTTTAAACTTGTTACAAGCTAAGATGTGCTCATAATTTTCTTGAAATAAGTTATTTACCATGAAAAAAACATAATAATGACCAATAGACCAAAGAAACTCCTAGTCAACTTTAACTCCTATGACTTTTTGAGTAATTGATTAGTTGATTTTATATAACAGATATGTAAAATGAAGTTTCTCCAGTCACAATCACACAAAAACACCACTTTAAATCTCATGTTTACCATGTGCTCATAAGTTTCTATCATTCAGAATGAAATAGCATAAAAATGTCGACTGAGAACAAAACAACCTATTAGTCGACTAATCGTTTAAAAGGGGCTTTTCCTTTTTTGAAGAAGTAAAAAATAGAGTATCAGAAACAGAAATGCTTTTATGTTCAACGTGAGAGTAAAAAAGTTTCTCGCTGGGTTCCAAAACATCAAGTGACATAATACATACAATACACAGTCACAGACAAGTCATTCAGGTTTACAGTGACGTTAATGACCTATAAACTTGGGTAAAGAGGAGGAAGAAGTATTGAGATCACTTATCTGAGTAAAAACATGGTTATATAAACACTACATTAAAAGTAAAAGGCCTCCATTCACAATTTCCTTTGAAGTACAGAAATGTTTTCATTTTTTTAATTATGTTTTACTCAGAACGGCCTCTGCTGGTGTCTCATCATTATATATTTGATTATTCTATTTCTTTTGTTGTTGGTTGAGTTGGAGCTTCTTACTATTTTTTGTCTTTTACTTTATTATGACATTTTCTTTTAACATTAAAGTAAACGACAACAATAAGAGGAGGTTCCATCTCTTGGCTAAACAACTAATTCTACATATATTTATAGATTTATATGCATATACACACACTTTCATGGAGTAAAAAGTAAAATATTCCTCTGAAATTTAAAGAAGCATAAACTGGTACTTCAAAGATGTTTGGTGTTTGAGTAAATACATTAAGCTACTTAGAGATATTATAAATGAAACATAAATAGATAGAAAGATGAAAATAACACAGGTGAACTTTGAACAAATGGAGTGATTTAAATGTCAGGTTATTACTGCCAGCGTGTTGGCAGGATTTCTGTGTGTTTACGTGGGACTGAGTCTGTGTAAAGTCACAGCCGATGGAGCTGTTGATGTGATAGCTGGTACAGACTCTGACAGAGCAGCAGAGTGGGAACTCTTTTCACCAGACAGCGCCTCAGAGTGCGAGGGGTCGGAGGTAAATATCGACCCGCCGCGCCGCAGAGGCTCCACGGTGGGACGCTGACGGCCAAACAGCCTCTCAGCAGGGCGGGAGGTTTGCTGCTGTAATTTAGAAAAAGAAAAAACAGGTGGAGAGTTGTTCCACACAGCTTTGCCCCGTCGTGGTGACGGAGGAGAGGAAGTTCTGATTAGGGACAGGAAGTGACACGTTGGGTTACGCAAAACAGGAAGTTTGTTTCAAACAAAGGGGAGATATCTATAAATACAAACAGGTCATCTGCAGCATTTTTTAGATAAAAGTTCAGTGATTATCTTTAGATTTTGCCTGATCGTGAATCTCATCCCAGCTGACCGTGAAAACATTCACACGCTGCAAATCAAAACAAAGCCGTGTCTCCGCTGAGCTGCCTGTTACACTGGTTCTACATTAAGGCGTCTCATTTACACCTGATCCTCCGCCGCCTGCAGCGTCATCACACTTATTAGACTCCACACAGTGTGTTACCCTTCAACATTATCTGCTGGAGGAGAAAACCCAAACAAAAA
>CAFUXE010001019.1:671943-682944 GCA_903364295.1 Serranus cabrilla | reverse complement strand
TGCTAGCTCGCTGTGTAACAATGCAGGGATGACTGCGTTGAAATTGGCCAACAGGCTCCAGATGTAGCGGCGAGGGGGATGTCATGTTCGTGATGCTGAGGATCGTGTTCACAGCTCCGGCTCCCCGGAAGACAGGAGGTGGGGCCGGATTAGTCGTTGGAGGATTTTTCATTATGACTTGTGTCAGTGCAGCTGACCTGAGCTGTTAAAGCAGGTGATTTTTTTGTGCCTCTGGAAAATGGGAACCACCGGAGATGTCTTGGTGCACACTGAGTCTTTGTGTGTGGTCAGGCAGAGTTTGGAGGCTGTGATGAACACAAGCTTGACACCTGTGGCTGCTTTCTGATGGTGTTTATCCTCGACAGGTGGTAAACAGACCGCTGTCACTAGCAGGAGGCCGTGCCTTTTGGTTTTTTACTTTTTGAAGTAAAATATTCTTTCATGTCCAGCCTGCAATATCTTGAAATGCTGGCTCAAAACGACGAGGGAAAGACTTACATTTCATGTAATTATGCCCTGAAGCTGTTTCCATGGGCGTGGGTTTGGAGTCAAGTCAACAAACACTCACAGTGAATGTACAGAAAAATATAAAATTATAAAATATATAGTGGTTCGGACTTTCACAGCAAGAGGCTCGTGGGTTTGAATCTGTCCTGCGGCTCTTCTGTGTGGACTTTGCATGAGTTCTCCCCCAGCTTCCTCCCACAGTCCAAAAACATGCAGCTTAGGTTTAATTGGTGACTCTAAATTGCCCGTAGGAGTGAATGAGAGTTTGAATGGTTGTCTGTCTCTATGTCAGCTGGGATCGGACACAACCCACGTTCAAATAAACGGTTAAAGACAATCAATGAATGTTTTCCACCAAAAATCTACTTCTGTATTTTAGTTATTTGCTCTGTACTTGGAGTTAAAGTTATTCTAACATATTATGGAAACAGCATATTCTCAAAGAAGAGTAATGAGTTGGGTGATACGGTTTAAATCAATATAAAACTGATAATATGTAATTATCATGTTTTTCCTGTGTCAGTGTTTATTGTGACTTGGCAGATGTAGCCTATGCAAACTCACATAAACAACTGACAAAAAATATCCATCCAACATCCACTAACTTGATGTTAAATTTTCCTTTAAAGGTATAGTTTTTTAAACGTTTTTTCATAGTATAGGTACACTTAGGAGTATCGGCATGGAAGCTAAGCGATGACTGCTGAGAGCAGCGAAGCAGTAAAACATATTCAGCCAAATAAAAAGAAAATATAGTTTTTGTCAAAGGAGTCTGGTGCTTTGGCAAGTAGCTTCAGTTTACCTCATGTAAACCTGAACAGTAAGGTAAAGCTGTAAAAACACATGATACATAAAGTACAGCTGATGTAGATTAGTCCGCTCAGCTCTGATTCACTGTATAAATACAGTATCAGTGAAATAATTCACAAAAACAAAGACAGAATTAATAATTGAAAATCACCATCATATGATAATATGTTAGTATGTATAATAAAGTTGATAATCAATAACATCTCTTTGTCTCTATAAGTTCTCTATAAGTCGTTGAGCACTCACATCTAAAATACTTCCACAATGTTCAATCCAAACCTTCTTAACTTTTGTCATTTTGAAAAACAACAACAGATTGTATTTATTTCAGGAAAGGAAATAATGTTTCATGTTGTGTTTTGTGTTTCAGAGTGAAACCAAAAGGAGGAAATGGGAGTGTATTTAAAAATCACAGCAGGCCTCTTTCTGCTCATCCAACTCTTCCACCTGGCGTCGCTCCAAAGTACAGCCGCCACTCCGCACTGGACAATTGATAAAGCCTGGCTCCGTGAGTTGAACAAAAATAAAGATACAAGTCAAAACGCTGCAGTGGAGACAAACGCTGAACAGGGGACAGAGTACGACCAGGGAACTGATGCCGCTGCTATAGAGTCGAGCAGTGGGATAGCATCTGGCTCCATGGCACTACTTAATGAGGACGAGGAGGAGAATGTGGCCGGCCCTGATAAGAGTGCAAATGAAACATCTAATGATCTGACTGCCGTCACTACCGCCATGACTCCAACAAATGTCACAGCCAAGCAACCTGAAGTGTCCAACGCAACCATTTCTCCAACCAATGCGACTATAGATCGCACAAACTCAAGCCAGAGCGACAAGAAAGAAGTCAAAGAGGAAGTGAATAACTCAACGATGACTCCTCAAAACTCCACAACTAATCTGAGCGCACAGAACTCCACCAGCCTCCCAGAGAACTCCACTCACACTGATGTGAAGACGGCAACCCCGGCTCCGGAGAGCAACGCCACCACTCAAGAACACACAAAAAAACCTGACAAAGACACAGAGTTAACCAACGCTACAGAATCCACCCAAACTACAACTGTAACAACCACGACCAAACAGGAGGTAAACAAGACATCCACCACGTCTTCATCTACAACAGCGCTCCCGTCCAAGACCACAGAAACGACCACAGCCGCCGCTGCGCCGATCACACCTGAGAAGGCCAACAAGGCGAACAAGACAGCTGCAGCCTCGGGGAGCAGCTCAGAGAGAGGTACGGCTGCAGTGTCCGGTGTCTCCGGATCTGGTGCACATTTCTGTGTCCAGAAAACGGCTTTGTGTGTCTTCTCAGCAGCATGAGATGCACACAAATGAACCAAAAGCATTTGTGTGAAATTCAAGTCACTCCTCACTGAGTTGGGTTACACCTTAAAATAGCCACTATGAATAAATGGATAGTTCATGAAACTTTAGCTAATAGTTTTACTTCAAATGACAATGAATACTTTAAACTTATTAGATTATAGAGTCCAAAAAAGTTGGGATGCTGTTTAAAACATAAATAAAAACAATGCACCCATGAGTGGATATATTTACAAAAAAACAGTCGGACCATTGAGGTCTTCAGTTGAATGTTATTTTTTAATCACATTCTTCACAGTGTTTGGGGTTTTATTAGTAATGCATTAAAGGGTGATATATGTGTAACAGTTTATTGATCATATATCATATTATACATTTTTTTTAATAACAAATGTATGTGAAAATGAAATTATTTTTAAACCTTCCAAAAAACGATCTGGATGGTTATAAACAGTTGTAACTAATGCTTATAACTCAATGGTTTATGGAGAACTAAGTCAGATTCATTTGGTGACATTAAGCCTTAAATGGTGATTTTATAAGAGTGATTATTTGTGCACCATTAATATCTGTTTATATAATGTTTATAGATGTTTTACCAAGTGTTTAACCCCAGTATTAACCATTTAACAAGGTATTATATACAATAGCTGCAACTTTATAACAGCCATTCAAATACGGTTGGTTTACAAAAATGTGATCATTTACAAATACTTAATATAGGGTATAAAATATTATGTGTGCAACAACAAACTGCTAAAATAACTAATTATAGCATCCATAATAATTGGTGATGAGTTATAATTGAATGAATCAAAAGCAATAATGATGGTTTTTATGCGGTGTTACCCTGACTCGAGTTAAGATTTATGCAATGAATCAACAGAGCTCAAACCCTTCACAGATCACCTTCAGGGACTTAAAGTAACACTATGCTGAATGGCATAAACGCCCTTTCCCTGACCCACATTGGCCTGCATCTATTTTCCCACTGGCGGAGGACAAACGCCCCTTCTTTCAAAGGAAAAGGTTGGATTGGGTTTCAGGTGTTATCGATGTGGCCGCTATGAGTGAAGGGGTCTATTACAAGCACCTTTTTAGTAGGACAATCAACCCCTGTTTCAGGGGCAAAAAATCCTGAAAGAGGCCAGCAGGGACTGAGGTCAAAGAGACTTTTGCTGCTCTGTGCGGGGGCCGTGAGACTAGTCTTTGGTGTCAGCCACAAGATCAAGTAGATAGGACAGGAAAGGAGGCTTGTCCCGTGCACCAGTGCAAATCAGTCTATATCTATCTATACCAATCAATCTATCTACTCGAAAAGCAACTTTACCTGCAGAAGTGGCCGAGCTCACCACACAATGGCAAAGGGAAGAATAAAGGCCTTCAGGGAGCTGGCGCGAGGTTAGGATTTAGATAAAACTCACATCACACGGACAGATGTGACAGCAGGACATAACGCTAACAGATAATGGCAATAAAAAGTGGGAAACAGTTGTGAAACAGCCGGCAACAGAGGAAAAAAACACAACTGCTCCACAGTTACCGTGACAGGCACAGCATGTGCACTAAAAAACCTGCACGAGCACAGAGAGCCGAGTACAGAACAACAACTGCTCTTATTTATAGACTTTATAAATAAGAGCAGAGAAAATTTAGCTGACACTGCTAACAATAAATATAAACTGAGCATCATAACCCTCCCCCGCAAAAAATAAGTAAATAAATAAACAAGAAAATAACAAAATAAAACATCCCCCTCAGCTGTACAAGTCGTCTGTGCAAGCAGCTTATTATGACCCAGATTTATGTTTACCGAAAGGCGACAACCTCTAGTGGCTGTAGTTATTATGACAGGAGCACAGGAGGAAGTGAGCTGGTATAAAGAGCAACAAAGTCCACAAAGAGAGGTCAGGATGGATGGACTTAATGCTCTGGGTTTCACACAGTATAAAGAAAGAAAGAGTCCGTACAGGGAGGAGGATAGAGTAGTTAAGTGGGTCAAACAAACCCCAGACCAATGGAAGAGGAGTCAATGTTGTTAATTGGAGTCAATGTGCATAACTGCATCTGGTGTTTAAGTGCAGAAGTAGTTGTTTTTAAGCCTGTTTTGTAAAAACAACCTTAGTGAAGTTTTTATTGTGGACACTTAAGCCTTTCCTTAGTTTAATTCAAAAAGTTACTACACATCTAACTAGCACAAAGTGACAAACTGTTCCCCGACATGAACCGAAATCGAAGCAAAAACGCTATCACACACCGAGGGGCTCAAAACATCAGAATTACCAAGTTGGGATGAGAACATGTTGTGAAGCGACATAGTTTGACATATAGAAGTGTGTTTAAAAGAAATGCCAAGGCTTCCTGAGGAGATGGAAATGGAAACGGGTTTATCATCAGGGGAACATTGATGTCTGTACCAAATTTCACAGCGATCAATCCATCAGTTATTGACCTACATCAGATCAAAGTAGTGGACCGACAAACAGACAGACATTAAATCCATGGAGCTGTGCTGCCTGCAGGCATGACTGAAACCACTTACATGGGACTTATATTGGGGTAACAGTTTAAATTGCATGCATTTTACTTTTTTCCCCCAGTAAATCAACATCAAGTGTCCATGAGAGAACGAATATTTAAAAAGCCAGTATACATATATTTAAAAACAGAATAAATACTTCCATGTGTGTTTTATTTTCAAATGAAGGAAGAAAATGTAGCCAAAGAAAACAAGAATCGAAATACACTGCCTGAAAAAATTGGTCTTTTAGTTCAACTTGCCCCAGGTGAGGGGTAAATTGATCCTAGCAAGTGGGTAAATTGAGCCATTTGTAGATAAACGGAGCCTCTGAATTATTTATGTGTAAGTCCTGATAAAATACAAATGTGGTATTTCTGTGTCAAAGGATACAGAAAACAATTCAGTCACTCTCAGGAAAACTGCCTTTTTCCACTGCTGTTGCTCTGAACACAAACGGTAACACAAAAAACACAGATGTAGACAGAATAGGAAAGGTAAGAATAGGCCGGGCTTGTTAATAGATACGTGCACATTTGTTTTGTTTTCACAGCTGTCATAAAGCCAGAGCACAGATATTAACAGGTAATAATTAGCTCTGTGCTAAATTTAAAGTCTTAAATAGAATTACGGGGAATCTGTCATTCAAATTCACTGAAACTTAAGTAATGTTCAGTCATATTTCACCTTATTTAGATGACGAGCAGACTGCTGTCTTTAAATATTCAAATGTATTCAAGAAATTATCATGATTTTGGCTTGTTAATTGCATTAATTATCGCAGCGTAAATTAGACAAATCTGTACAGCTGACTAATTGGGATGTGTATCTTTGCAAAGTGCTGCCACTGGAAACACAATTCCAAAAACACATTCCAGCTATAATTATCTGACAATTAACCCTCAAAGACAAGCGGCTGATATAAATAATTTTCTTGTTGACATATTATTTATTATTCTCTCTCACCTCCTCAACCCTCCAATAAAGGTTTGGCAACGGATACGAGAAGTAAAAGAAAGGGAGCGTGGGGCGCCGTGCTGGGGACGGCCGTGGCTGTGACGCTGGTTGGATTGGTGGCCTACATCATCGTGAAGAAACACCAGAAGGGTTTCTCTCACAGTAAACTGGTGGAGGAGTATCCTTCAGACCCAGGTATGTCCTTCTTATACAGTAAACGTCATTAGTACTGTAAAGGAAAATTCCACCCTTGGACATATATAATTAAACTGTTATCTGTTGTTGCCTGATCAGGAGTTAATTAAGTCTGACAACTTCATCTGACAACGTTATTTAAAAACCCTCTGGTAGATGGCAAACCCTGAATGCAACGCTGAATACATTTACACAGCACAGTAGTTCAGCATTTTGGGGAAATATTCTGATAGATAACCCCCTGAAAAACAGCAAAGTCTTCCCAGCAAACACAGGGACACCACAAATTGCACTGTGGTAGTGAGATGGACGTGGTTTCTACGCCCGACCATCTGAAAAAAGAGGAAATAATATCAATAATAATATTAAGAAAAAGGCTAATGCATAGGTCTTGCCCAACATTTGATGTAGACTTATTACCTCCGCCAAGGAAGTCATGTTTCTGCTAGCGTCTGTCTGTTTGTGTACAAAATAACTCAAAAAGTTCTGCACGGAAGTGTGCAATTGGTATTGCTTTACTGACCCTATTGCCTTGGAGGAGGTCTGCGCTCAGTCAGTGCTTTTCTAGTTTTTAATGTCATGTCCCAGAACTACTTTACCTAACGGCTAAACAAAAAAATATGATTAGCATTATGTGAGCTCAGGTAACCATGCAGCTGCTGGCTGTAGTTACATCTTTAACCCAGTGGTATTAATCTTTTTATCTAACTGTCAGCAAAAAAGCGAATAATTCTTCCCAAAATGTCAAACTATTCCTTTAGCCTCTACTTCTCTCTCGCTCTCACTTCCACACACACACACACACTAAGGTAAGCTTACCATGCAAAATAGGATCATGTACTATGACAGTTTGCAATTTGTCTTATTCTTGCCATGAACTCAGAGGAAGCAGCATTTCCTTGTCACAGTCCCCGCCCCCACACACGCCCTCGTACTTAACCTTTCTGCTCAGGTCCAACTAAAATTAACCCACGTTTCTGTTTCCGCTGCAGCACAAGTATGCATGGCAGATTACAGGCTAAATGGGTAATTATCTCATCAGTTGTAGACCAGCCTAAAAACGTATGTGCATGTTTAAGATGAGTCAGATTAAATCTTCAATGGTTGGTCATTACATACATGCCTTCCTAAACACTGGAGGCGAACAACAGACTCCCTCATCAAATGAAAAATCCCCCCAAAACAAACAGAAAAAGCTCTGATTTTATACAATGTAACTGTAACAATGTAGAGACGTGCTTACCAACCTTTTTATAAAACTGAGTAAACCCTGACTAAGTGACATATCTTATGGATATTTCATATAATATATAATGCATAACTGTTACAGAACAGAACAACTGATAATCTGTACAATTAACCCCAATACTGAACTCAATTACTGCAGGAAAAATTTGGACACATTTTTAGTCGGTTACTTTCTGAGAATATTGCATTAAAGATGAGTTTTTCTGTTATTTCTAGGAACTTTTACTATAATTGTGTATTTTTTAACACTCATACATACTTAATAGGCTTCCTTCTTTGAGAAATTCTGCCTTTTCTTCATGTGAATACTTGGTTATTGTTCTGTTCGCTCTTTGGTTGTTTTAGCTGTTTACTTCTTTAAGCAGGAAGAGGCTGTTAAACAGAGAGGAAACAATCTGTGAATGAAGCCTGTGTTCAGGTCTTCACTGAGCTGATTTTGAACTTTAAGTTTACCTGTATATAATATATTTATCCTAACTTTAATAATAACAATTTCATTCATATTCTTCACAAATTAATTATATTCTGAGATATAGGCCAACTGTTTTAGTCTTTTTTAACTTGGCTACCATGACTTTACATCAAGAAAGCCTCATGAAAAATAAATCTCCACAAAATACACTTTAATGGGAGAATTAATAAGAGAAATTAGTCCAACTTAGCCATGCAATTTATTGTAATATCACCTTTATTTTTGTTGTCAAGATGTATTATAATACTAGTCTGTCAGGAAATCAAACAACCATATCTCTGTGTTGTAGTTGTTATTTGTTTCTTCGGTGTACCCACTCACCAATTTTCCAAAGTGACTTTCAAAGAACTCCACAGAATGAGTTTGTTGAGCTTTTTATGATTGATTTCTTTGAGGGTCAGTTAAAGGATTTATGACAGGAAATAGGATTGTTAAATTGTTGATGATTGGCAAGTTATCTACAACTCAAAACCAAAGAGTGGACTCACAATTGTCACATTAACAGCAACAGATTATAATTGCACTATGAGCTCCCAGAAGTATGGATGAGTAAATGAATTGAGTAAATGAATAAATTACATTTCACCACAGCCTCTGTGGGATGATAACTGCCATTAAATAGTCTGATAACAACCAAATCCACAGTGTGTTTCTGTGATTTTTCCTTTAATACTAAGTCTGGTTGCAAGTTAAATAGAATACGATTTAAATACCATTGAAAGATTCCTGGTAAATGCAGCATTATCTGGAAAATACAGGGTACTTTCCTGCATAATAAAAGGTCATATTGAGACTTAAGAAACAAAGAGTTCAATTATGCACATTTTTAATGTTAATTTCTCTGATTTCTAGTCCACAGATTAGAAAACGGCGACCCTTTAGACTTGAACTTTGGAGTTGGTGGTTCAGCCTATTACAACCCAGGACTCCAAGGGGACAACATCCAGATGACCAACTTTCCAGGACGCCGCTGAAACTAAAAACAGACTCCCAAGACCAAAGTCATGAACTCCCTGAAAGAAAGTTGGCCAATAATGCTCATTCGCTTCTGATAGAAATCCTCTAATGTGGAGTTTTGTAAATAAGAGTGAGTGAAAGGGACTTTAGTGGATGGAGAGGCGTTTGTGAAGGTCTGTTGTCAGCCACCACGAATGATAGTTCAGATTATGCATTGTGTTGAGCAGATTTATTGCATTGAAATGGAGGGATCACTGAAGGCAATCTATCTGAACTACCCTGCAACAGCCAAAATTAACTGTCAGCCATTGATGTATGTTGCCAAAGGATATCAAATGAAGTCTTTCCTAATGAAGAATATGCTTTGCAGTCATTAAAAGATGTTAAAAATGTATATTTCTTTTAACGTTTGGTTGAATTTTTGCATGGATAGGAGAGAATTCCTTTGAAGACAAGCAAAACAAAGACATTAGCATATAATCAGATCCGGTAAAGAAAACACAATACGACTCCTGCTGATGCAAAAACATTTAGATAAAAACAAAAATGCTGTTGTTCTCTGCAGCCCAAACAACAGACGACACAGCTGGCCCGTTGAGGCGTACGCAACAAAATTCAGAAGCCATGGTGAACAATAACATTATCCATATCAGCAATCACCTGCTGTTATGGCATAAGGAAGGCAATAAGAAGTTAAATTTTTCCCTGCGCCTTCAGATACATCCCACAACTGGCAGTCACAGCCAGAGTCTGAGAATTGAACCGTCAAACCAAAGACTTGAGTTTGTTTTTCTACGCCAGCGAGGGAGGCGGAGGGAGGCTGGGTGCTGTTTTGTTATTCATAGACTGAGATTTTGTTATTCAGGAAGGGAGTCGTGTATTTGGTCTTAGCATTACTCAGTAGCAACAACTATATCATCGTAATATACTGCTTAAATCTTCTGACCTCCAGGTGTCCAAACAGAGATTTGAGTTTCCTGTAGCGACAGCGTGCACCTCGGAGAGTTACATAGAGTTTACCTGCTGCATACTTAGAGCAACATTACGACATACCTGATGATTTTAAAAAAAATAAAAAACTATTTTTTCTGTTCCTAAGTTGGCTTTAACTTTGAGTGACAACTTTCAGCAATAAATGTCTCTTTTTTTGACTGATGCAATGTGGTTGGACAGGAGGATGAAATGAACCGCACTCTTTATGTGTATCTAATGCTTTTGCACAATAAAATCAAACAATGCTTCCTAACTGATCGTTCCGAAACGTTCTTACTTTTCTATGTCATATAAAAACACATTTTTATAACTATATAAGTGAAGACAATCTAGTAAATACCTCTTTCAGCTCCCTCGATCCCTTCACTCATCATTACCTGAGTGAAGCCTGCACTCAATCAATATGCTTCCTGATTATGATTGACATGTGCCCCATCTCGGCCTAAATAGACAACAGTAACTCGGAAATGTGTGTTTTTTTTTGGTTAGATGGTTCGGCGATAGGCACGGCAGGTCTGCTTCCTTCCTCGCTCTAATTTCAGACATTAATCAGCGCGAGAAGCATTTTGTCTGGCTGGGAGAGGAGTTCTGTGTCGCAGTGTTAAAGAATCGCAGTGATTACTGCAGGAACAGAGGAGGGCAGATGGATAATGGGAGGCTTCTGCATCGGTATCCAGTGCTTGTAAAATGTAATGGAGTTTGATGATGATGCCTTAATAAACAACCAAACCCAAAGTGATATTTTCATTGTTTTGTCATTTGATATTAAAGAGAAACTATTATTCTTTTCCGTATTTTCTGTCATATGTACAGTATAATGCTGCAGTTTTGAATGTACTTCGCCAAAGATTCAGATGAGGTAAATTTATGTAAAAGAAATGTGTGTATGAGAGCAAAAATCTGAGGTTTATGACAGTTTTTTCCACTTGAACAGATGTTAGTGATTGATTTCTTTATCTGGTCATCTGCTCCAGCATGGTACTGCAGTGATTACATTACATACACGACTACATGA
>CAFUXE010001019.1:660851-671781 GCA_903364295.1 Serranus cabrilla | reverse complement strand
AAAAAAAAAAAAAAATTAATTTAAAAAAAAAGTGTAACAAGCCATTTTTGTTGGGGTTGTATTGTTAAAAAATTCCCCTAGTTTAAATTGTCTGTTTCCCCAATGTAAGTCAATGGGGTAAAAGTATTTTTGGCCCCCATGCAACAAGATCTCCAACCTAAACGAGAGAAAAGACTGTGTGTCAATACCTCCCATAATGACTCATATGACCTTTTTGCGGCTGGCGGTACAGAGCAGAGCGTTAAAAATAGCACACGTCATTATACACACATGTATGTCTCATGGTTGTAAAATAGGCTGCAGTGTGAATTTAAGGTACAAATCCACTGACCTCGGTTTAGGCCAAAAGACTTCCTGGTTAGGTGTTATAAAAGACAGTTTAAAAAGCAAATAAATACAGTATATGTAAATTGCCAGAAGTGAAATAGTTACGAGGGCGACGTGATTACAGTAAGTTACGTAAAAAAATAGTTGGGACACAAACCCCGTTCTCTGTGGTGAAAGTCTGCCGTTTGTTCGAGGGGAGACCAGCCTCGCCCCGTGGCACCACATGGCCACTATGTGAAATTGGCTTCCGAGAACCAACACTGTTCCTGGGGGCTTGGCAGGCTCAGTGGAGCACTAAATGGAACCGAGCCATCGTTAATGTTATTAATTTCATCTGTGCTTTTCCTATTATAACAAGCCAAAATGTTGCCAAAGTTTTGGGTTTAGAAGCTTTTTATTGGCAATTTTTCATGGGAAAATGTGCTGTCATTCCCCTGGCTGCGATGACGGACAGCGAGAACTCCAAAATGGAGCACCTCAGACAGAGGGCGAAAAGTGTTATTTTTTACATTAAAGCAAAAATAACTTGCTCTAATAGAAATAAATGAGCATAATATGTACCCTTTAAATACTTTCACATGATTTCTGATTTGCTCCCAAGATATTCTCACAGAAACTGTTCTTCTCTTGATTAAAAACCCATGAAAACATGCAGATACACACTTCAGTATCAAGAAAATATTTGTACAAGCAATGTTTTCCTTCATACATCACAAAAACTTGCACTGCAGGGAGATTGTGCCTGTTTTAATTAAGCACAACAATTTAGGATGTGATTGTTTGGCAGGCTGCTGAAATCAATTAATGATGCTTGATGCCAAGCCCTCGCTAAAGAATGTACATATCTCATTGGGGGGTATAGGCAGGTTAATTTACACTTCCAGCTGAGCCAAATTAATTTGAATGAAATTAAACGATTGCTATCTAAATTGAGGCTATGTCACATTTATTATTGGTTATATTCAAATTCGTTTCCTCCAAGCCAACTCGCTGGGAATGAGTTTAACCTATAGGCTCAGGCTGTTGTAATAACTCAAATCTCTGTCTCTTTATCAGATGGGCCTCCACAACAATTAAAGAGTCAACAGTGCATTATGTGGAAATCTGGGAGTTTAATGAACATGAGGCTTTAAGTCAATGGAGGCGCCACCCTCAGTAAAAACCCACTGTAGAGTTGGACTGTAAATATATCAACTGTGTGCTGTGTTGTCTGTGTTTAGCAGTTATTCAAAGTGTTTTAGGGTGGATTTTTCCTTCAATACCAGGTTTAGATGCAAGTCATACACAGAATAAGATTTAAACACCACTGTGAGAAAAAAACCCATTTAAACTTCTCATATAATCTATCAGCAAGACCTGCCGAAATAACGAGTTATTAATATCAATGCTATTCGTTAGAGTGAAAAATATGTGTCAACAGTTTTTTCACACAGATTAATGGCATCAACATGATTAATCCACTTTAATATTTAACATTCAACGTCATATTTTTAATAATCATAGACATTATTACATTTGAAAAAAATGTTGAATATCTGAGAAATAAATGACATTTCAAGTTTATAATGCCAAAATTCTTTTGTTTATAATGCTTCTCATGAGAAAGAATGCAATTCATTTTAATTGATGGATGCATCCATACTTCGTGGGATGTGGTCGGGGGCAGAACTAAGAACCTGTCCCACTCAGGGCTCTGCTGCATGGAAGTTGGGAACTTCATCGAGGTCTTTATCCTTTCATTACCTCCAGAAACGCTCAGCCTCCTCACATAAAGTATGAAGGACTCAAAGGTCTCTTAACAGAACAAACCACAGCAATGAACAAATCACACGTCACTTCATGTCCACGGCAGGAAGTCACAAGAGTGTATTTACCAAAATGTCAACCCTCACAGTATATAATCAACGCCGTGTGGGCGTGTTGACAAAGGAAATAACGTATTTTATTAAAGTTTGTAGGCGACGGAGAGCACTATGTGAGTTGATAAAGTTTCTCCTCGCTACATCGTCCCTTAATTGCTGCCATGAAATTCCCCCGGAGACTTAAAGCTTTTAGATACTGATTCCACAAATATGTCCAACAAGTGTTTTATCCTGTTTGGAAAAGTGGGAAAACTGACACTTCACTTTAGTGTCTTTAATGCAGTGATGTTGTATAAGGACTTGAGACTTTGACATGCCTACAAAACAAAGTGATTTTTTTCAGTTTGTTCTCTTCTTCTCATTGATAAGCCACATTGAACTTAATGAACAACTTATGATGGAGAAAGTATTTGAAATAAATCATCCGCATGATTTTTATAGGCATCAAATTCCCAAGATTTACTCAATAACTGGGAGGAACGGTGGGAGGCATATGGAGGCTGATGTGCAGCTGCTGTTTCAGCCTCTGTTGCCAAACCTGCCCAACCTGCCCACGGAAACAAACTCTGGTAAAAAAAGAAAAGGAAAAAAAAGGAACAGCTTGAACTCCAGTCTGACTGCAGCGCCTGGCACTCAGGAAGTATTGATGGCTTCATGCCTTCATTTGGTAAATTTATGACACAGAAGGAAAACAGATTGTGAAATTAAAAATAAAGTTATTTTTTTTTATTAAAACACTTCTGTCGTGTTTGTTGTACGTACAGTCACATTGTTCTCATATTTTCCATTATTTCTTATTTCCGGTTGAACCACTGAGCTGCAGGAGATGGATGCAAATAATCCCACTGCTGTTTGTTAAAAACCAGACGGATGAAGGTCTGATTATTTTTATTTATGAAAGCATTTTGCAAAAGAAAAAAAAATGTCAATACTAATATAAAATCACAACAATGCTTAACCTTGTCTTGAAATTCAGTGTTATAGGAAATAATACGATGTGTGGGATGTGCTTTGTTATAGATATTTGATTGTCAGCTGCTTTGAAAAAGAGCACATTTAATTAATTTAAGGTTTCATAATGTAAATGACAGAATAATACAGAGAGAGCGAGAGACGGAGAGAGATAGATTACTTCAATTCCGCCATATTAAGAAAAACTCAACTCCTGCTAAAAATACGAGTAAATTGTTTTGTTTGTGTTAAGATCAAACAAACAAGATTTAACATTGTTCATAACTGAGCTTTGGAGTGCTGATGGGTGTGAGAGAAAGAGAGCCAGGTTAGCCATTTCCTGCTGCTTCCTTTATGCTAAGCTATGCTAATTACCTCCTGGCTCGAGCTTGAATACTTTATACTTGTAAAATGGAGTTGATTATAAAAACTGTCAACAAAGCATCTTGAAGGCAGAATAGTGCAGAAGAAGAGAGTGGAATAATAACAGCAAAATGAAAAACTTTGGTGTGTTCATGAGATTTAAGTCATAATTTGGACACAACATGGATGCTACAAAGAAGACGTTTTGTATTTAATTTCCCAGTTATACTGTAGTCTTAAGAACCCACAAACCAATTGTTTGTTATCCAAATATGTTATAAAGTGTTTTAAAAAGGTTGATAGTTGTTTCCAGTATTTGTGTGACAATGAGGAGCAAAGGAAACAGGCCAGGTGAGCCATGAAATATGATATAATACATGACATACATGTGACAAAGATGCTTTCTCTCACAAAGATAATGACAGTGAAAAAGTATCTGTGTATCCACCCTGTGGTTAAGTTCCTTACTGGGTTATGACTTGACACATGCTACATCCTTCCAACAAGTTTTATGAAAATTGCCCCAGTAGTTTTCCTGTAATCCAGCTGACAAACACACAAGCCTCCTCTGTATAGGTAGCAATGAGATCAGCGAGGATAAAACCACAGCTGAGTGAAGAAACTTCTCTTATGATGCACAAATCTCAAGGTGCCAGTTGTGTGTCAGCGCAGGTGTATCAGAATGATCTACACCGGATTCTGTCTTAATTGGGCAAACTAAGTTTAGGGCGAGCCCACAGGGGATTAACTAAGCGAGTATAATATTCCCACAAGTATGCTAAACCAACATACAGTAAGTGTGTCAGTGTGTGTGGGGGCTGAAGGTATTGTTTTGCATTTTAAAAGTACACCCACAGCTCAGACTGTTGTGACATTAAAGCGGTTCCTGGGGTGTATTAAAGAGCTAACTCAATAGGATATGGCAGAGAGAGAGAGAAATGAGGCCAAACAGCAGGTTAACATTCTCCCTCTGTCACTGTCTGGTTGCACAGGTCGCTCGCTCTCTGCAGCTTATACATTACCCGTGTGTCTGACAGGCTATTGTCTGTCAGTGATCGCTCCACACTGGCTGCTGCTGCTGTTGGGTCATTGGGGTGGATCTGAAAGGTCAGCGTCCTCCTCTGACAGAGCCCATTCGGGAAAAGATAAACAAATACGAAAGGTTTCCAAATATACAGATGAGACCGGGGAGTGATATTTGCATAGACAGGCAATGAATACTGAAGAGTCCCGTATAAAAAGAAAACAACAGCAGTTTTTTTTTGGTATCAGTTATGCAAACTAAGACACCTGTAAACCCGTAGAAACATGGCAGCCGTATTCAAAGCACGACACCTTTTTGGACGACATACAGCTTCCCCTCCAGGCACCGCTGCCAGGGAAGGAAGGGTTTGACTTTCACTTAGCCTTTACTTCACTAAGCCCCGATGACGTTAAACTTTTATCTAACAAGACCATGTAAATATTCACAACAACAGCCACAGAGTATAGATACAATATATATTCTAACATCTAACACCAGGCTTGTCTGAGTCTGAAATAAAAGCCTGTTATGAAGGAAATTACGACTATATTCCTTTAGAGTTGTTCTTGTTTCATTTTTTCTTTGAGAGAGCAGGGGTTACTCATTTTATCTGTGAAATAATCACTGGGATAATGATAGGGTAAGATTTGGATCAGATTCAAACCTAACAGTGTAATTTCACTCTGCATGTGTGTAGGTTCAGCAGCAATAAATTACCTCTACTGGATGCTGTGTTTATAAGCGATGGTGAAGATTATTTGGTGCTTTAAATGAAGTTTTTGATTTGGAAATTTTTTGCACTCTTCTTTGTTGTTGCTTTTATGTTGCTGCTTTTTAGAATTTAGATCTTTTCTTTCCCAAAGAGGTCAACCTCGTGTGACTGTGAGTGAACCTCAGGCAGGCAGAGAAATTTGGGCACAATATGAATTGCTCTCAACAGGTTCAGCTTGGTGCCCTTTGTTCGTACCAAAAAGCTGTTAAAAAGAATCCTTCATGTACATGTCATGGCTATTTGCCAGCATGCCTGTTCAACATAACAAATGGGCTTTAATAAAGGTAAAAATACATTTTATGTTCTGTACTCTTGCCGGTTTCATTCACTACTTAATTCCGCTCTTTCCTCTACCTCTACTTTAACGAAACCCACACATACTGCACATTTTACACACGCAAAGCTTCCAAAAAAAGTGAAAGGTTGGCAAGTTAAGTATATGAGCACAAATTCACTGAAATGTACTGAGTATGTCAGAGCAATCCCTCAAATAAAAAAACAACAAACAAGCAACAGAAAAAAAACAGCATGTATTTTGGGAGCACACTGGCATTGAAATATTTCATCCACTAGATGGCGGCAGTTAGTGAAGGCAATATGGACAGAATAATATAAATTTGCAATATAAGTTCCAGATGGTGTTCCAGATCACCAATCACCACCAAAATCTAATCACCTGTTCCTTGCTCCAATACACACGTTGTCCGAATATTTCATCCAAGTCGGTGCAGTACTTTTTGAGTTATTTTGTACACAGACGAAGCTGACGATCACATGACCTCCTCCCTTGGCCTTGGCGGAGGTAACAGCAAATGTAAACACTGTCGCTACTCTCAGCAGCACGACATCATCTGTCTGCACCTTCAAAAACTCTTACAAATTACACTAACAACTGATTGATTAAGAATAAAACTTGATTCAGGGAAGTGAAAGGTTACAGTGGTTTGAATTATTGCTTTGTTGAAGGAAAACTTTGCTGCATTTCAAACGGCTCTGTGGTTGTGCAGGAGGTTTAAGGTTTGGGAATGATTGTCATCATGGCTTAAAGACACCAACGTAACCAGAGCCTTCAGTAGGAAATTCAAACTGACCGGAGGTTTCAAAGTTCCAACATTTTGTTGATCTATCCATCCCCCCTGACCTCCTCCCTCTGTGTGGGTCTCTGATAACATCTATAATACCTCCTTTTTTGTCACACTGTAATCCCTGTTGCTACAAGAAGGTTTTGACATAAAGAAAATTTTGTTTTGAAAAGGATGATGCTGTCACAGCGAGACTGTTGTTGCACTGATGGAATTAGTGCCACGAAAATAAAACTGATACTGATTTTAAGATAACAGGTGAACACGGAGGAAGTTTTCACTTTGCATGAAATGGGACTGTTTGAAATAAAGCCCTGCATCTTTCAGCTAAAGTAAAAAAGAAAATGAATGGTATGACAAAAATACATTAAAGATGAAGGTAAAACTAAACAATAACATTAAAAAAGCTCAAAACACTTTATAAAGAAATCTTCCTCAAGGCTCTCTGTTGCGTTTTTAAACTCCCAGAGTGACTCATGATGATCCTGCACTTTTCATTACTTTTGTAGTGCGTTCCAGCTATAAGAGGCAGAATATTTTTAAAGCCCTTTTATCCAAAGACGTAAGGCGAACAGATAATGGGAAGACGTCATGTAAATGAAGCATTAACCAGACTCTGGACAAGTGTAATACCAAAGATATGACAGAAAGTGGGCCAAGAATGGACTTCCAAATAAAATTACTCCAATGGTTGTTCTACAAGGAGAGAAAGTGCCAGCCAACTCTTGCATAAAAGGTACAGTGATAAGTGTTCTTTCAATTCAGTAAAAGGCTGTAAGGCCCTATAATAAAGCCAAGCAGGCAGAGATAATAACTTAATGCTTTCATCAAACCCTTATAATCAATCGGGCATAAAAAGACGGTAATAGGGAAAAATGGGTTTTCCGTTTGGTATGTGTGAACATCATTACATAAGCTTTACCTGCTTTCAGGACCGGTTGGACCAGGTTTGATACAAAGGAATTTTAAAAATGTCAAAGGCCAGACTGAAGCAGGTTTCAGACTAGGTGATTAGGGCGGTTGCCAGCTTGTTACAGACTAAATCACTTGGTTAGACTCAAGGGGGCTGTGAAGCATGAGTGTCCCCACGAGGGACATGGGCTGAGTCGACCCGCGGGGACCAGATCTAACCAATGAGAACACAAGGAGCTTTGCACAAGAGCTTTGAGTAAAGTGCAAGTCATGCCTCCAGTCCTTACAGGGAAATACGGAGACATTCTGCAGATATTTTAGGACTCTGAATGGATTTAATGTTCACTCATTAAAAAAGAATGTAGCCTTTACTGTGAGATAGATGACAACTGGGGATTTGAATAATATGTTAGAATTAGACCACCAATCAAGTGAAAAAGTACCTTTACCAAAATGTCATACAAATATAGCAGATAAGGAGGCATAGGCTGTAAAAATGAAGCTAATGCTAGTGCCTTATACCTGCATTCTCTCTAATGCCCAGTAGGGGGCAGCTACACTGGTTGCCATAAAAGAAAGTGACCCTACATTTGATTTATTGCCTCAGTAAACAGCCAGGTCAGATTCACCCTTTTGTCCATATATGGACAACTTCCGGCTCCAAAAAAACAAGATGGTGACGGCCAAAATCCTAAACTCTGGGCTTCAAAACAACAGTCACAAACCGACGGGAGCTGAGCAACAAAAAGAGTGCAAACTGAGAAACTTTTAGTAACTAAAGAGCTAGATATTCACCCAGGAGTTGGTAGAGACTGAACAACAGTTGGACACACATTCGCCAGGACACCAGAAACTTGATTTATATTGAACGCTCTTGTAACTGCAGGATTTGTAAATACGAAACAGTTTGCTATCAGATTCCCATAACAGCTTAAAAAAAATGTTTCCACTGCCCCCAAGTGGCCAAAAGAATCAACCAGTCCAGGTTTAACCAAGCTGTTTACTGATACTGGACTGTACAAATACAGCGAGTCTCTAAAATGAAAACCACCCAATTTCCTGCCGTTCCACCACAGCCTCCTCCTGTGCTGTACAACAGAGCTGTCTCCTCACAGCTCAGAGGGAAGGCAGAAAATTGTCCATCAAGTTCCTCTGAACAGCTTGTGCAGCATAATCCAAGTGTTTTGCAGACAGATGTTTGCAGTGTGGGTCTAAATGTCCAATATTTACATCATTATTGCAGGAAATGTTGGTTCCAAAGCGACTCAACTGTCAACAACGAACCGCGGGAAGTCATACAGTAAGACTGTGTACGGAGGATTATGTGAGGGAGATTTGAGAAAACAGGTGGGAGTCCGACTTTAAAAACAGCACAATGTGGGTCAGGGTGGATGCTTCTGGCTTCAGGTGTGTTGACCTGGATTCAACTTCATCGTATGTTGTCTTCATGGTCACACTATGTGCTTTTAATAACAACTTAATGACATGATATAAGCAGGAAATACCAGCTTAATTTGGTGGCAATTTACAGTATAGTGTTAAAGAGTGTGGTGATATGTGATGTCAGTGAGCCAGCAAGTAATGAACAAATGCAATTGAATTAATTAAAGATTAATTTATGGATTAGTAGGGAAATTATTCTCAGGCCGAACGGTCACGGGTCGACAGCAGCAGCTCTGTGTATTTAAATGGAGGTAAACCTGTTGTTTTGGAGGCTTTCCAGCTCAAATGCTGCACAACGGCCTGATTACAGGAAGTTAATTCACAGTGAGGAGCGCCAGTCAAGACCCACTTTTGTCCAGTGTCTTGAGATTAGTTAATCACAAACTGATAAAGAAAGTTCAGCTACAGTCTTAATCTAAATAAGCAAGTCTCATTCTGCAGATAATAGCAAAAAATGAGTCATTATTATTAATTACAGACTTCATTATTGACCTTGGAAGAAGCAAAACAATCTCACATCAATGTCCATTTTGTAGCTATTTTGTAGCATTTACTCATATCACATGATCCTAATTAGCAGGAGGAGATTGCCCAGTTGTCATTCACATTTAAATGTATTATCTTTACATCTCAATTTTAAAGCTATTTATGGTGGCGCCATTCACATCCTGCTGTTGTTTTCACAAAGACTTCTAACATGGCAAACACCAGTGAAGATGATGCACAGCTATTAAAAGGACCTTCAGGTGAGATTGTTTCACCTTGTCTTCTGTATATTTGTCAGTGTTGACAGATGGAAGAACGAGGCAGATATCTGTATAATATTACTGAACATATCAATGACTGATTACCCAGTGCTGATTAAATCTGTCAGAGTGTGGACACATGTTAAATAGGAGTAAAAGAGACCTTCTTCATTTCAAATGTGCCTCTACACAAACTGTTGGCTTCCCCCTCCTCTGAAAATGTGTCCAAAGCAACTAATTTACACCTTGAAATGAATCAATGTGAGTTCACTCGTGAGATTGCGGTTGTCAATTGTGTTGACTTGCTGCTGGCTCAGTGCTTTTGCACTTTTCTTTTTCTTTTATGTGTCGTCCTCCTGACAATGTTTGTGGTTTTGGCAGATAAACAAGCGGGAGAATACGGAATAAAACAATAGATGGTTTGTGCCAGTCAAAGTGCCTCTTCAAGAGTAAAATGTTATTTCTCTGCTTTTCCCCCTCTACTCCTGCCCCTCCTAGCATAGATGCAGATACACACACAAACACACAAAAATAAACACACACACGAGCGGGCTGACACACAGAAGATCTGAGGCATGAGAACTGCAAGGCAGGCAAAAAATTTGCCTCTGGTCCTCTTCATCTTTGCTCCTCTCCTCAGCTGCACAGCTGGGTCCTGGATCACACATCTGAGCAGCTGCAGAAAGACTGTTTTTTTTAATCTTTTAACTAACTTTAAGCACAATTTGTTTCTCTGCAAAAACGATTATTTACATTAATGAGAATTTTTTGGGAGAAAATAAAAGCAGATCCTTGATTAATTTTAGATTAAATGTTTGTTTTTTTGTTCTGCATCTTGATCCTCTGCAGCTTTGGACTTTCATGGGTTCTGGATCATCATTTGCCATGCATAATTGTTTTATTTCAGAATATTTTTCAAGGAAGGCTACATTAAAGACCCCTTTAATGTATTCAGTCTGTAGGAGTTTGGGATGTGTGACCAAACATGTTGATCCTGAGGCTTTGTGGTGCATAATGTCACAAATACAAACCCGGAGGATAATAAAAAGATCTGCATGTCAGTGTAAGGGTTTATAGTTAGATAGGACTGAAGGTTGGCTCAAGATCTGCACCAAAATAAATGTCCCAGCAAAGGAGAATTATATCCTCGTATCGGCCCTAACCAAATGTGATGCATGGAAGGCGCAGACCTCAGCATCTCGTGAACAGCTCAATGAAAAATGCGGCAGAGTATCGTACAGACTGAACTCACTGGGGAAAATGTAGAGCAAAAGTAATCAATTATCACACCTCCCACCACATTCCCATTGCAGAGGCCCCTTGATTATTTAAGGGAATTAGCTATCGATCAGCTAAGTGAGTCAGCGGGACAGCCACCAGCCAGCTAGCCGGTCAGCTCACCGCCGCCGCTGTCGACTGCCCCCCCTCCCCTCCTACGCCACTCATCA
>CAFUXE010001019.1:646559-660787 GCA_903364295.1 Serranus cabrilla | reverse complement strand
CTGTCGACTGCCCCCCCTCCCCCTCCTACGCCACTCATCAGCCTGCTCAAACAAGGGGAAGGCTGGTTAAGCACCTGCCTCTCCCCACTTGGCACCTAACTTGAGATGACTGGGGAGGAATGCAGAAATTAACAGGTACTAATTATGTATGGGAGGCAGGCAGGCTCAAATCAAGGTCAACAAATGTTGAGGAGGCATGGAAATCTCACACCATATGCCAGACTGCTGCAATGAAGTGTGTGCCGAGCCGAGTCTCCGCATGCTCCCGGCTCATTATCACCATTATCATCCAGGGTGTCTACGTTCACACCAGAGCAATCAGCCACAGAGCGCTGTCATTAAAAGAATACATTGTGCTGTCGCTGAACAATTTACAACAAAACACAGCTTCATGCAAAGAGGCCGTTGTCCTCAGAAGATCCCATTATGTGTCCGGCAGAGCGGCTGCCAGTGTGAATCTTCCGGGAGAACACGAACAGCGTCTCCGTTTTGATGCTTTTTATTTGTGACTATCAAAAAGAATTCACAGCCTTTTCTGAAAACAGACATAATTATTACAAAGGCGATGAAGATGAAATGTTTATGATGGAATCCTGCAAAAACGAGCCGAGGAGGAGACAATATTAGTGACAATTTAGTGGGTGTAACTTTGTTGATCATAAAACACACAAACATCAAACTATCCTGCGTGGAACTGGGCCACGGAGGTAATGTCGTTGTTTGTAGAAAATCACTTTTAACCTTAACACGTTTCTGACAACCACAAACAGTTTTCTTAGTTTCAATTAGCTGAGTTGTGGACCAGTGGGTTTCTTAAATTTTCTGACATTAAGGATTTAAACTCAGTTCAGTGCTTTGAACTCTTTCTAGTTAATCCTAATCATGAAAAATAATGCTTCACATTAACACTGGATCAAATGACTACGTGTGATGTGATGTGACGGAGTTGCTGTTAGTGAGTATAAACACCTGAATCTGCAGCTTTTCAGCCTCTTTTAGCTTGTTGGTTTGCGATTGGAGTTGATGGTTCAGTCTGAGCTGCTCTCATCGTCCCCCAAAAGTGCTTTTTTTTTTTTTGATAAAGACTAACTGGTCTTTAACATGAGAGTAACACAGATTAAAGTAAAATATAAACAGCATGTGCATGCTAATGGTACCATTCACTCATCTGTCACTATGCTGCTCCCTTGGAGGCTGTTTATGATCTGGCAGAGAAGGGTTCTATAAAAATGAAAGATAAGACACAGCCAATATAAATCAGCAGTATAAAATCCTTCACAATGGTGGACTACTTCGGTCTCTCACTTCTCTAAAAGGTCAGCACAGACAGTGTGCTGAGCTCTGACACACAAGTTTGCACTGTTGATCAGATCAGCTGCAAAGTTGAACTGGCCTTCTAATATTTGACTCCCAGAGGGGAACATTTGGTTTCTGCATACACGTACAGATTAATGAGTAAGAAATATGCAAAGCATTGCACTGTTTTTATTATGTTTTTTCCAGCTTTTTGGGAATCAGAGTTGGAGTAGGAGAGGCATTAAAAAAAAGATAGAAGTAAAAATAGAAACTATACAAGATTGTATGTGATTAATAGCAGCTTAGGATATGTAAACGGCTTATAGATGGAATAATAAATAATGCATAACATGACTTTGCAATATGGAAATCTAACAGAATTAGATAATATGGGATATCATGTATATTAGCGATGATGTCATGGTGTCTAACAAATCCTAAATGGCAGGTAACATAAACGTATATATGTAAATTATAAGTAAACACTGGTGAAGAAAAGTGAACATCCAGCAGCAATGACCCAGATATTTTTCTCAGGATCAGAGTTAAAAGGCGAGTGAATGTCATATTTCTGAAATTCCAGAAATAAAAACTGAAATAAAAAATCCCTCTAATGCAAAACTGCGAAAATGTTAACAAAACCAACGTCACGAGTCAGTAATACAGCACATTATGTTCCCAACCTGCAGTTTCCTAGGACACATATTTTCATGGCTGTGGGCAGCAGCAAATGTTTTCTAGCATCTTAGTAACAGCACCTTTCAAAGCTGGAGGTTTTAATGTTTTCTGGACCCCTGAAGACCAATAACTGATCAGTGCAGCTTTAACCATGTTCATGGCCCAGGACGCTTTGTGATTCCTTTGCTGATACTCCCGAGCAGAAATATCTGAGACAGGCAGCAGCCAGCCTCCATTTATCATTTGAATGCTGAAAGCTCGTCCTGTGTGGCAGAGGCCCGCTCGCAGACGGCAGTCTGAGCTGATTGCAAAGCAGCCACTGCAGCATCTGCTGACACTGTGAGACGAGCGTGACGGCTCGTCGCGTGGTCACATATCCCCAGTTAGTAGCACGCATTTCACGTGAGCGGTGGCGGGCTAATTGCAGTTTGATAGTTTTATTTTGAAAATCACCCTTCTGTATCAAGGCCACAGAGCTCAAATTTCACAGATAAAGCGCATGACAAACATGATTACAGCTCCTACTATAGGTGGTCATCAGACACCGGAATCACTTCCTCTCTAACACTCGTCCTGCATGAGTGGAAATAAATACACACTTTTATTGAGGTTCTCTGGTGGTTTGAGGTGCCACACAGTTAACAATCAGTGTTCACACCATGCCGCTGTTGATAATTGATGTCCTGCATTATTACCCCCTTTCAGTGCCATTAAGAGATCCTCGATGTCAGTCGTGTATGTCTCTGGGTCCCACTGCTCCCGTGGTGCGTATCATGCTGTGGCTGAGACGAGAAGCTGATTAAAATCTGCCACAGCCCAGTGCACCGAGGACACTCGCAGTTATTCGGGGGCCTGCAATGCAGAGTGTGAGACTCCTTTTACCCTTTCTCCAGCCACCATCGAACCACTCTCACCTTGTTTGCTGCTTTTTCTGTCTACTGTATTTATGTGACTGTCTGGAAAGACGGGAAGAGAAATGTCTTCTGATCTGATCTGAAGAGGCTGAGTTATTTTGGTTAGAGAGACTTAAGACAGGTATATCTAGACACACAGGCAAACAGCAGAGCAATTTTTCTTTCGACAGGATGTGATTACATGCTACATTACAATGCAACTCATTACTGCTTATGGCGAATTAATTACATGCCTCTCAGCCGAACTAAATTAAAACCTGGTTGCTTGTGATACTCAACAGAAAGACTGATGAACAAGGCTATTTTTGATCACTCACGGTGTAAAAACTAAAGGCTGGTAGAAAAGCAAAAGGACGCATTAGCTGAAAAAACACTTGAATATTCACTTTTTTAAGAAAAGTTGTTGCCTAAAATAGTGACATTTGATAGCTGTTGGTCTTTCCTATAGTCCCTCAATGCCAGATATTTTTACACAAACCTCTTTTGAGCTATTTTTTTTTCTTAAAAGCAATATAAATTCATGTTTTGCATTGTGGGGACACAGTAGAGTCTGTAAACACTGACAGCAGAAACAGCAACATTAGCATTAATTTGGAGACATGTTTGTGAGCACCTGTCTAATATATGTTCAATGCTTTGTCTTTGAAGCTCTGGTCTATCTGTCCGATGTTTAGTTACAGGGAGGTAGTACAGTACAGTTTATACAGTGAAAGCTAAGAACAGGGAGGATGAAACACAATGATTAAGTTTCAGGCTGTAAAACCAAAACAGGGAGCTGAAAGACACCAACATTGTCTGTTGGGTGGAGCCTGTAGTTATTAAAGAGGGGCTACTGCAAGGCTAAATATACAAAACAAGGCCTGCAAGGTAAACCTAAAGCAGATGAAGAATCTTCATCAAGCGTCATAACTAACCAAAACAGATATAAAAAATAGGACTATTTTAGATTATTTTTAGTGAACTTTTCTTTTGACACAGGACATGAACCTGGTCTCCTGGGTGAATGTCCTGGCTTTGTTCAACCCATCAACCACCCGTCCTGGCTAAACAACACACATTAATTTAGCTGGCCATCCAGCAGCCTGATAACAACCTATTGGCCTACCAGCAGGCTGAGCAGGCCTGAACTCGCCCACGGTCTGAAAACCCGTGAAAAACTCCCATTTAATGGTCTGATAACATCAGAATCATCAGGTGACCATTTCCAAGAGTAAATTCACGTCATTCTGACTTTTCCAAACATACATTATGAGGATATACTGTATGTGATAACTACTACCTAATAGTGTCAGCACATGTCTTTGTGTTAGATAAGATCCATTGCACATAGACTTACAGTGTGTGCTAATTAGCTCCAAGTTAGCTGTGATGTGCAGGTGACGCTGAGGGCAAACACACTGTATGTACCCATAGATCACTTCCACTGTCAATGAGCTGCATGCAGCTGAGGTCAATAAATCAGCATACTGTGAGTGGCTCAACAGCTCTACAAACAATCAGCATAATAAGGGACATATTCTGCTGGCAATTTACCTTAAATTTGGCGTGTAACACATTTATGGCACTTAGAAGAGCTTCAGACTGACTGTATTAATCGCTCATGAATACTCATGAATTATTTGTGGCACACCCTCAGGACAGTGTGCCAGTTTGAACAAAAATATTCAAAATAAGACTCAAATGAGTCCTGCTAATTGCCGTTTTAACTTGAAAAACATGTCCTTAATATGGCTTTTATTAACCGTGAAGAAGATTTTCACAGCTTTGTGAGAGCTACTGTACCTGAATGCCGAATGAACTTTTAAATCAGCTTTAATTATGTGTTTATTCACCAGGTCATTCATGTGGCAGCAGTGGAACAAAGCACAAAGCGAGTGAAGAATTACAAATAATTGGGAATAAATACATAAATTAAATCATATTTGATTATTATAAAAGAAAACACCCCAAAATATGTGGTACTGCAACCTTCAGTGTCAACTATAAAGGTGTCAAATTAAACTCATTCACACATTACAAAGAAAACATTTTATATATGAGATGTGCTGCACTCATTCTATTATACTGAACAGTGTGAAAAAAGCCAACATTAGAATCTTTAATGCATTTAATTATAAATCCTCATTCATTTACACAAAAGAGAACTAAACTAATTAGGAGTAACTCTCCTGGCATTTCTTGTTCTTTCTTCATCTTTTCCTTTGCCCTCGTGCCCTCTGAGGCCCACTGTTGTAAAATTGCAGCATCTATTTAAACTGTGCAGTAATACGTACTCTTGGCTGAATGTGAGCAAAAACTCCTTAAACTCCATATCTAAACAACCTCAACTCCAAACTTTATCAATGCAACATTATTAGTGGTCAAACAGGAACACAGTAAGACATTCATGGATGTATAATAAGAACTGGATAGGGCGTCGCAGCTCAGCTTTGATGATCATTTTTCCCAGTGGCCACTCACCAATGGACATTCCCATTATAAATCTTTAAACCGCAAAGGCTTTATGTTTGCACAACTGCCCCCCAGCTGAGAAAAGAGGTTTAAAAGTCGCCGTAATGTAAAGTCTATGGGCGGAGTGGGAACTTCTGCTACTACTGCACAAATACACAACATAACACTGAAGTTAATATGGAAGCCAGAAAACTTTTAATAAGTATGCACTAAGTGAGCAGTTCTCATTAGACCGAATCGGTGCCGTCTTCCGATCTGGTATCCAGTTGGTATAATAATCCATGAAACAACATAATCTCCATCTAAATGACAGAATAGGTTGTTCGTCAATACCACCCATAACAACTCATATGAGCATATCATGGTGCAGAGCAGAGTGGACTGCTCTATATATCACCGTCATTATACGTCAAAAAACAGAGTGTAAGTAACATAATGGCGTAAAATATGATTGATAAAACATGATGCATGGTGGTTCAGTGATGTTTAAATCACATAGTTTACTTTTGTTTTCACACATACCCTGTTCTCCCCTCACCTCGAGTACAACTTTATCTTCTGCATCGCCGTCATTCCCACATACTACGGCCGCTACAGAGCGGTGGAGGACGGTCTAAAATAAAATATGGGTCGTATTCTGCTGCCGGTACAAACGACTTATGGGGCCATTTTTGAGAGCAGACCAGTGTCCTATTAAGACATGCTACCAGTAAAGTAGGCAGGAATTACAGTGTGGGCAGGCACGGAGAAAATCAGGTGGACATCCAAGACTAATCACACTTCATAGGTACTAAAACTCTCCCAAACAGGCCATACAACTACGCCTGCCTGAGCATTCAAAGTTTCATCATACAGACTTATTGGGCTGCATAATGTGAGGTAAGGTTATAGGACCAATATATATATAGGACCTATTCACATACACATATCTGACAGAAGCAACAGCTCCAATCTAACCACTGCACTTACTGAATTACTGGTTGCAAATGTTACTGTATACATTTAAATACAGATAGATACTTGATAGATATAAAACATATCTATATCTATATACAGTATTCAAATGTTTATGTTTGCTGAACCTACTGCAACTGAGTCAGATTCCATGTGGGCATATTTGTTCACACTTGCTTGGCCGTTATAGCTGCTTGTGATTCTGATCATTAATCAATAAGATGCAGAAACACTGACATGCATTTAAAATATGTAGATGCATTCTTTAAGATGGATTTATAAAGCTGCATGCACACCTGATCCTGGTTTATAAATCTCAGTCATGGTGGAGCTGGGCTCACGTGCTCATTTCAACATTAACAGTGTCATATATAGATGTAGAAACGCCCTCCACTCATTAGACCTGTCAGTGAGAAACAAGGTGAAGAAAGTGGAATTTTACTCAACATGTGTTTTTCCAGCAGAACAGTTATCATTAGCTCGGCTGTGGTTGTTTGTTATGAATTAATCATGTTCCTGCAAACCATCGTTGAGGTAAAAAGTCGTTTATCGATATTATTAAACGTCAGAAGGACGATGGATGATTAATTCATAGCGCCCATGTTGTTATGTTTGTTATATCTGCAGTCATGTTTTTTTAAAAGTTCTTTAGATGTTTATGTGTAATAAACTAGAAAAGCACTCGGAGAGCGCAGACGTCCGCCAAGGCAGCTCAGCCCCCCCAACACTGTGCCATCATCACTTACAAAGTACTCTGGTACTTTCACTAGCTATTTCAAACCCATGCTGTGCAAACATTGTTCAGAACTTTATCTAAATCACTAGTTCAGATCACAGAGGTTCCAAGCATCAAGTCAGATTTTAGAAAAATGTGTATAAAAAGTGAAGAAGACATCTATGATGTTGTCATCTGAAAGGGAAGAGCTTCATTTAAAGGCTGGAACAAGCTACAAGCTGCGACACAACATATAATTTTGTCAGAGTGAATAAGATGATTTAAAAAAACCTCTGAGCTAACATGGTGGGAATAAAAGCAGAAACAGGGTGTTAAGTGGTTAGATAATATACTTATTTGTATGTGTATATCATCTTTAACACTGCATAAAGCTATCTGGTCCATTATTAATGCAAAATTGCAGCTTTAATGTCAAACTGTTTATGTTTCCGAGGCACTGAACATATTGTAAACACTCGTGTCCACACCATGTCCCATTAGCTGCCGTCCTCTGAGAAGCATTCGCCTCTTTGTCTGCCTCATTGCAGACGAGAAGACAACATCTCCTGTGCACATTTTGCACGCCGGCGTGGCAGAAACACAGGCTCTCCATTCTTAATCAGTATCGAGCCTCTTTGTGTGCTGTGCTAACCCAGCCAGTGGCACGCGGCTGTCAGCACACAGCCTGCTCCTGCCGGATTGTGCACGCTTCCTCCCAGATCCAAGACTTCTCATTTCCATAGCAACCGGAGCATCAAATTTGGTTTGCAGAGATCAACATGAAAACAACATAAGAATAAAAATACAAACACAACATACAGCATGTGCTGTGTGTCAGAAGATTTAAGAGATATGAATGCAACATGGCTTTTCTTTTAAATCTTCAAGAAGAATCTGGAGTTAGGTGTGCAGAGCTTTGTTCATGTTGTGTGTTCCTACTTTTAAAGTCACTTCACTTCACTCCTGTCAGCTTGTTTTACATTCTATATTGTTAACAGACTGTTTAAAGCCCCAGTCTGCTACACAAATGGAAAAAGTTTGACTTCCTAATGAAAATGAATTGTAATTGTATGCCTTGTTTCAAACATTATTGAGCTCTATTAGTCCATGTATTAAATGCACGTTGTAGAATGATCTTGTTATGAACAAAGTTAAACCCTGTTTCTTTCTTTAGGAGAGAAATTTCAGTGCTTTAACCTCTCAGTTAGGTCGTTTGTACAGGCAGCAGAATACGATCCATATTTATGATTGAGACTGTCCTCTCCTGCTCTCTACCGGATGTAATCATTATAAATGACGGCGACACGGAGCATAAAACCTGGAAGTTGCATTCAGGGCTGGTGAGAGGGACGGTGGACGGTTCGAACAAACGAAAGTTGGTATGTGATGATTCTGCTTAATGCAGGATAACATTTAACATTTAACAACAACAACAACAACAAAATGTCTGCATCGTTTGCTGAAATTCAGGAAAGATTTGCAGTAAAATAATCTAAAAGGATTTATTTTTTTCATTTTCAACTGTATCTCTATCATTTGTGAGTTACTCCAAGGATATAGAGTGAAAATCGCCTGCACTTCTTGCCAATATTCTCTGTGTCTCTGGGGCACCGAGGCAAAATCTGCTTTCCTTCCTGAACGCAGCACCATCATTTCATGTGACAGTGACATATTTGGAAGAACTACAGAGTGCAATTTCAGATTTGGTAGCTGTGGGGCCCAGTGTCGCTCAGAAACTTCCTTTGCTTGTACTGCAAACTAGCTACGTTTCCAACAGCTTAAATGGCATAAAAGTGCCGATGTTACGGACGAGATTTTTTATAGTTTATGCTTGACAGTGTTTTGGCTGACTTGGATATTCAGCTGGAGAGAGGCAGAGATTCGGCTGCAGCGGGGAGAACAAGGCTTTGCTCAAACCGCCCTCTGACATTTTGTGAGTTTATTTGGTTTATTTATCAGATTAAAAAAGCTAAAACAGGTTGTGCAAAATAGCCAACTCACTGCTTGCACGCAATGCATGATGGTACATGTAGGCACTGCTGGCAAACGGCGGACTTTCACCCAGGAGGACTGGGTTCATATGTGAAAAACAGAAGTAAACAATATGTAACTTAAGTTTTTTTTCACGTAACTTGTTTTTTTTATGTAACTTGGTAGTTATGTCACCCTCTTAACTACTTTACTTCCGGCATTTACATACATTTATTTACTTTTCAAACTGTCCTTTATATATTGCACTAAACCTAAATTGGTATTTTGCAGTAAAATTGAAACTTTTTTTAAAACCGCGAACCTTGGGTGTATGTACAATGACGTGTGTGCTATTTTTAGAATGTTCTGCTGTACCGCGAGCCACTTTAGACAAACGATCATGGGTGGTACTGACCAATGGTCTATTCTGTTATTTTGGTTAATGATCTTGTTGGAGTATTCCCTTTAATATATGGTTACATATTATATTACAGATTTTAATTAAAAAGCAACTTTCATTGCATGTCTTTACAGGATGCAAACTCTCTACTTACATACATGACTGTTCAGGCCTAACTGCCATTTCTTTAGTTTACACTCTTCATTTATATTTATTCTGTGTATTTCCCCAAAAATGCATTAACCAGCGCTGAAGCCCAACTGCAAAGCAAAAAAACATTTCTCTGTGACTTTAGCATATCTGCCCCTCTGGCTTGCACTCGCTGTTGCGTTCTTGACAAGGAATCATTTTATAATTGTTGTAAGATAGATTTTGGCCATGTCGATACCAGCAAACATGCTCTGCCTACATCAGATTAAATTGGTCTGTCTTGAGCGAAGCTCCAGAAGGGACACGAGGTTGCGTTTTCACCGAAAATCCTGTTGACAAGTCGGGGAAAACACTCCTGCAGCCCCTCTGGCATAGTTACTGTCCTTCTTTTTCTATTCCTACAGAGGAAACTGTGCATCAGGACACATAATTACACATTTCCTATGAGACAAGATGGTATGTGGATATGAATATTATGCAGTATATTTGTCCACCACAAGTTGGATATGCATTTTTTATCTTGCTCACCAGGGGGAAAGTCTGGAGGCACATATAGTACATTTAGTGAAATAAATAAAAAAACAAACACAAAACAAGCAAATAACATGTCACTCTTCATCTGCTATATAAAAAAGATTTGGATGTTTATGTGATAGGGACATATAACTGCATGATAATTATCCAATGCAATGTATCACAGCAGTTAAAGATACTGGTATAAAAACATATTTCTTTGTTTTGCTTTAGTTTTTCACTATGAGTTCTTTGTTTACATATTAAAACAAAGTTTGATACTTTAAAACATTTATAGGTTTTATGTTATTGTTTTACTCAGTTTCTCTCTCTCCACTTCTCCTCTTCTTCTTTCACATATCCCTGTCATTGTCCATCAGTTTATTTTCGTTTATTTAAATAGATGGATGGATGGATAACCTACCATTTCAGAATTAAAATAACAAATGTTGAGTTTGTGAGTTTGTTGACAGACAAGTTAAACTACAATATATGGCGTACTTCAAGCTTTTCAAGAAAGTATTTTTTCTTTAAACATTTAAATGAAACGTATTTCAATCAAATTCATCAAAACAAATGTGTTCTCAAAAAAAGTTCACAGTTCTGCATGCAAATTCAGTGACCTTTCCTATTGTTGTTTTTATCACATTTTCATTTCATTTTCGTTCACAGTACATTAAAGTGAGCTTTTTGTAACCAAGAATATTCACAGTGAATGCAGAACTTTGCAGTTTGACTTGGTAAGTTAATATCTCGACTTTCTCGCACAAAAAATACACCTGCCTTTATTCAGCAACACAATGGTCCTCTTCTATCCATGATTTCAGTTTCAAACCATGTATTCTCCTGCTCCTGTCCTGACATAATGCTTTAGCAATGGGAAAATGTATTCCCTCTCTTTTCATGTATGGAGCATGTGTATGAATTTTACAACACTACGGTCATTTCATGAAATTTCAGGAGCCTCAGCTCTGTGGGTAGCAAAGTTATTATACGACTGTACTTTCATTCATCAGTTTGATACTGACTGGTGCATATCTCATCCAGCGCCGCGGGCTGCACTGCATGGTCCTTTCTGAGAATACGGAGGCTTGTGCTGTGTAGCAGCTGTCGACTGAGATAACAGATTAAAATGAAGTAATGATTATGTGTTTAACCTGCAGTTAAACCTACAGTCCATACAGGAAGTGAAGGTGTTAATGCTACATGTCTTCGTTCTCTTTCCTTACTAAGTTTATCGTATTGATTATTCATGATTGTATTCCTGTCTTTGTGTTTTTGATCTACTCCCAGACTGCTGTTATTCCCACCATATTTCCCTGAGTTTAAATGTTCAGCTCGTTCCTCTGTGCTTTACTGTTTTGAGAGTTGCTCTGTGGTACTTATGAGTTGTTGTATTTTGCCTTTTATTGTTATAGTCTATTAATAATTTATCTTTGTTAAAGCACTCTGGTTGCCCTGCAAAAACTGCCAGTGAATCAAATGAATCACTAACTTAATCATTGCAGGGCGTGGTATGAGTTTTATTGTTTTCTTCCTCTTGAGATGAGGGATATGGCTGTATAAAATACTGTGGTCCTTTGTCCCCTGTGAGGTAGGTAAATATTAATGTTACACACACCGTCGTGCACTTTACTATTCATTTTATGTCGTTTTTTGCAGTTCAGGGAGAAACCTGTGGTATATTGAGGGTATGGGCTTCAGCTTTAGCAGGGTTAAATCTGCATGTGTTTTTTTCAAACCATAGCACTGTTTTTGCATGTTTTAGTCCATTTACTACGAGTCAGATATACTTTGCATTACTGCTGAGCACTTTCCACAACAATCCATGGTGTATAGATTTGTGATTTTCCCCCCAGCTTCAAGAAATCTAGTAGTTTGCATTGCATTTGCATTTCTGTAAGGTGTAAATTCAGATGCAGAACCTTGAAACTTTCCTGAATAACTGCAGGTAATCCATTGTAGTGGAAATCATGTCTTCTGTTGTGTTTTTACAAAGTTCTTTTTGTGTTATGATGCAGCTCACATTTTCACATCAAATTGCACTCATAAGAGAATGGCCACACAACAATAACACAACCGACTGATTACACATTTCCAGCAAAATCTTGGCAAGTATGTTCTGAAACTGTAAAGAAATGGACGGATGCTTCTGAGTGATGAAAAACATGATGAAAAAAGGGAATGTGTTTTCCTTTTTTAAAATCAATGAACACGGTCGCTCTTTGCGAGTCAAGGTCTACAGCAAGAAATTCAAGGCACTCTGAGTCCTGAATATAATACATTTTCAGTTGAAAGCCTTCATCAGGTGCTGAGGTAATATACTGACTCAGACACTCAAGTAGCACCAACAGAAACAGCTGGGGCTAAAAAACTAAATGAACTCAGAAGAGACAAAAACTGCACTCCTTTGAATGGCCACTTGAGGCTGGCTCAAAAAGCGAGTCAAACTTTATTATTTTAAGTTCTGTATGTCTGTTAACTTCCATGTGTATCTACTTTAGTTCTGCGTAATATTTGCTGGCAATCGGTACTCAATCTCTATCGGGTATCGACCAAAACAACTTCGGTACCAAGTAATATCAAAACCACGACTGTCAAACGAAACCTGCAATTGGTTCTTTTTGTACACAGTAAATGGTTACTAGGTTACCAGTAATCATCCTTTGTGTGTAAAAACATTTATTGTCAGGTAAATCGTTTGGGGCATGCTGTAGGTGTGTGTGCTATTTTTAGCTAGCGTTAATTAGCAAGTTAGCACCGACTCAGTCACATCTGTCAGTGCTTTGTTCTGTGGTTGTTAATTACACAGCACAGATCATTCTGCGTTTGTACAGTTATTAAATAAATATTTGAGCACTTTCAAAATGTATTTGTGTTCAATGTGTGAAACCAAACATACGTAATACAGGTTAACAACGGCTATGTATGCAATACATATTTTTCTGTATGTTTTGTCTAATCTAGGAGACGCTCCTGCGGGTTAGTTGCGCCTTAAAGGGCCATTTAAATTTGAGTGCTTGTTGGATTGATGAGCAGTAAAAATGTACACAACATATATGAAGCACCGCCAAAATACAACGTCTATATGCATTTCCACGGAGCTCTGGGAATGTTGTTGTTTAAAGGGTGAAAATCCTGAATGCTTCCCTCTGGAGTTAAACATTATCTCATGATCTCGATGCCAACTGCTTTGAGAGAATCCAGGTTATAATGTGTAGTTTAATCATGATACTGTCATTAATTATTTCTCTCTGCCAACCCTTATGTTCAGTGATTCTCTCCTTTAGATTCTGTTTGTTCCTGCCAACATTAAAACATCCACAGGGACACTGTAAGTGGTACACAACAAAAGAGCTGCTGCAGTTCATGAATCCATTGACCGCATTGATCTTGTTGGTGAAGACATCAGTGAAGACTTTGGCTTGTTTGATATTTCTGCAGTGGTTACAGGTTTGAATGCTACAAGTAATCTTGAAAACTGGAGTTATGTCACTTTGTGTAACTTTATCTCCTCATTAAAAATGCTCTTAGTGGCAGGGCTGCACTGTGAAATTCCCCAGTTATTGAACACTAAAGTTCCTGTACCTACCAGGTTGATTCTCAAGTGTTAACCGTGCATGTTCTTGCCTGCTTGACACTTTCACATTTATAAAGGACACTAACTTTATCAGGGAGCCAGGGAACTTTAAATTAATTTCTTATCAGCTTACACTTTTGGAGGGACTTGAAAGTAAAATACAAGGAAATATTCCTCTGCAAATATTATTAAAAACCTGCAAGATTACCTTTTTAATTACCAGGCGTCAACCTTCCCACACCTTTTTATGAATTACGGCATACATGTTTGCAAGAATCATCTTTAAATTGTCACACTATTAATAGAAATTGTTCTTCCATGTCGCTCTCATACTATAAAGGATTTTAACAAAAAAAGACAGGGTCCTGACTCATTTATTATGCGGCATATCATGGTCTGCACCATCCACATTGGGTTTGCTATCCTGCATTCTTACTAATGACCAGCAGGGGGCAACTCCACTAATTCCAATCCAAATCCAATTAAGTCTATGAGAAAATGACCAGACACTGATTTTCAACATTTTCCTAATGAGTTTATGGTCTTAATAACTGATTTTAATAGGGCAGAATAAGCTTCTTCTTCTTTCTTTTTTCTTTTTTTTTT
>CAFUXE010001019.1:618443-646539 GCA_903364295.1 Serranus cabrilla | reverse complement strand
TTTTAATATGGTCCGAATCGAAGTTAAATATAGGACCTGGCTATCCTTGGGCTCCTAGTCAGCTTAGTCAAGCTCTCGTCCAGTGACTTTGGCCAGAGCCAAAACTCCCAAACGGTAGACTTTCACCCAGGAGAACAGGGTTTGTGTCCCGTGTGAAAACAAAAGTAGATAGGTGTTGGATATAATTTTAAGGTCATTTTTGAATACTGTGTCCACCATGCTTACATCATGAGAATAGTGTCTTGAAGAGTGGAGCAGGTGGACCCAATGCGGGGGACTACAGGCAGCAGGAACGTGAAGAAATGCATTTTAATCACAGTTCATGCAGGCAGAACAAAACTATGGACCCAACCAAGACTAAGCTGAAAAGCAGGACTTGAATACAATCTTATATATAATATACCAAAGGGGATGAAGCGAAGGTGAAAGAAAAGGGCATAGAAGCTCAGGTGTGGGAATGAGAAGATAAAGACAGGCAGGGAAGTGCTAATTGGGCTGATACAGAGCACCAAAACACAAGAGAAAAAAACTGAAACAGAAAACCAACAAACAAGGATCAAACCATCTAAGAACCGTAGTGGCTACCTTAGGCAACAGAGCAGGCCCTCAACAAATAGACTAAATAATAAAACACCTGCTAGTACCAATTAACAGAACTACAGTTCAACATAACCACAAACTACATCCTCTGAATTACCTTTGCTGAAGTTTGCCAAAAGGTGCAGTACAGTAAGTTTCACGAACATTAATGTCAAACTCAAGTTACAAACTTTCACTGACTTCCGACTCCCACACACGGAGTTGAACTGAATTCTTGGAAAAAGAAAAGGAGAGACAAGATTTGCCGTTGCTCAGAGAGATTAAAGTGATTCTGAGATATGAAGAATATACAGAAAGTGCAGCAAGTCATGTTCACCCCAGCAGGGTATTCATCAGCATGTCCATCTGAGCACACAAGGCTGTCATGGAACAAAAGAGGGCAGAAAACACTGTTCATCGCAGCGAGTGTTAATATGTGAAGGCCTCATCTGCTGACATTGACAACGAGAGCTGAGTGCTTTCTTTTTTTTGAAGGTAAAATTATGCTGCCGGGTAGAAGTGGGTGTTTACATCACACACTGCTGCACATAATGTTGGCCTGTAGGCCCATCTCTCCAATGATTGAGCTTTTTTTACTCCGAGGCCTAAACTTTGGAATGACAGACGGAGGGGAGAAAAACGAACGTTAAGGCAGATGCTAAAGCTGTGATAAGACCATCATGGGCAGGGCAGATGTAATAATGGAAGCGTATCTGAAAAAAAATAGCTTGTGGCCATTTTAGAGATGATTTAGAGTTCAGGACAGTGTGTGACAGTATGGGGAGGAGAGAAACGACCTTGAAACAGTTAAATTTGCACTTTATTCTCATTTTACATGAGGCCTCATTATGCGACGCTGCAAAACATTTTTTCCTGAAGTACATATTATCTTTGGCCCTTCCAACTGTGGCTTCCAGCTACCACCTTTATTTATTTTCCATTTAGCTGCGGCACAAATATGCTCCTTCAAAAGCAACTAATTTGAACAACAAATATGGTCCTGATTTGCTACTTGCTCAAACATATTTCATTCGCCCTGCGAGTGGGAAAATGCAACCCTGGAGAGGCTCCTTTAGAGAGAGAAACTTTCTTTCTTGTTATTTCTAGTCATGTGTAGTTCAATACTCCAATCATTACACATTATGCTACTCTGCTGTGTCGAGCCAGGACTGCACACAAAGCAGGAAGCGCCTAAACCTGCTGTGGGATTAAAAGCAAGCTTTGCATAGCTAAACAGCGAGATCCCTTGAAGCTGCCAGCCTTTTCAGCATGCCATCCTCATAAATCAATACTGACATCAAATGTGACAGCTATAGATTTAACAACTTCGCCCGGATCTCAAAGAAGAAAGTTGACTTCAATATAGTTACCTTTCTTTGGAGCCTCACCCCAGTAAGGAGCTACTGACTGCGCTGGCTCGGTGTGAACTGGAATTGCTATTCTTTCCCTAATCTTCGCTCCCTGCTGCTTTTTGAAATCATCAGCACTTTTGGCACCTGCAGCTCCTCGTCTTAGGTTACGGGGCTCTTAGTTAATATTATAAACACGTTATCTATTGGAAATCTCTTTCACACGCTCTTTCTCTCACTCCCGTTCTACCCAAACTTGAATCATCCTGTAATAAATATGGTGTGAGGGAACAGAGTCCGGCGGGAGGAGAGGGAGGAGAGCGGGAAGAGATTACTAGAGCTGCTTGTAGAATTTTAAAGATCCATTATCTCAAACTGACCTGATTTAATAAGCACTAGGGGACACTGGAGTATTAAATCTATCTGTGCTTTAATGAAAAATTCACCTAAATTATGTCGTTTTCAACTGAAAGCCCTCCTCCGTTTCCACAGGATACAGCCTGAATAACTTGAAGTCAATCAGTCTATAGGAGGCATATAGATATGGGACATTTCCACTTCTGAGAAAAATGACTGATTTTCTTTGCTGATTCAGCCGAGCCGAGATGATTTTATAAGGATGTATTTTTTCCATGTGCCTGTGTCAGCAAAGGTGGGGACCATAAAATAATTGCTCCAATCTTTTACGGTTCGTCTGTGAGGAAACTTTAATTTTTTTTTTCATCATTGACAAATCGTGCATCTTGTCGACTGTGAAACATTTAAATCATACACTAGTCAAACAGCCACTTCCTCTCTGGCTGCTGTGCTGTCACATCTTTTTTTTCCTATTCTTCCTCTGCCTTCAAATCCACAGTATTACTGCAAAAGAGTGGACTGTACGCCCACACTCCTTTACATAAATAAAATAGTCCCGTCTTCAAGCCCTGTAGCTGACAAGTCATCAGCATATGAATTTACATTGCACCCAAGTGAAGGGGGGGGTAGCCTGCCATTTGAGAAACAGCAGTTATTCAAATGTTGCCATTTATGGGTTGCATTGGAAACAATTTGTCATGAAAACGGTTTTATTTAAAAGTACTTTAATGCTTCTTGTCCTTTGCAACAGAATTTAAATGTATCAAGATCTCCTTTTTTTTTTAAACAATAATATGAATAGAAGTCACAGTATGCCAAAGTCAAACTGGAATCCATCCATCCATCCATCTATCCATCCATCCATCCATCCATCCATCCATCCATCCATCCATCCATCCATCCATCCATCATCTGTTACCGTTTATCCTTAACAGGGTAGTGTGGGGCTGGAGCCGGTCCCGGCTGACGTTAGGGGAGGTGGGGCACACCTGAGACTGGCTGCCAGACTGCCACAGGTGGACACAGAGATAGGCAGCCATTCACAGGCAATTTCAGACTCAACAATTAACCTGCATGTCTTTGGACTGTGGGAGGACGCTGGAGCTCCCAGAGCCAACTGACACCAACACGGGGGGAAGATGCAAACACAGAGGGGCCCTGTACAGAGGGCTCAAACATCGAACATCGAACCCACTTGCTGTGATGCGACAGTGTGAACCACTCTATCCTCGAGCCACCTTTACATCCAATAATTTCAGAAAATTGTGTGTGTATGACCCTCGTCCTCTTGGACCAGGTGTTGACTAGACCTGTGGAAAATCTTCCCAAACCTGACATGAATTAAGCTGCAGAGTATTGGAGACATCAGCCATAAAGATGTCTGCCTTTTCTTGAATATAATGGAGCTAGATGGCTCAGCTGGTGGTGCTCACAGTCATGGGTGTGTCCAGGGAGTGACCGAGGTTACGTCTTTAAAAGGCTGATCTACTTAAAAGCTGGAGTGAAAATACATGAAACCTTTGCATTCTTATCCCAACTTGCTGCATATGTGTAGAGGACTCATTTTCCACTATCTCCATGCATAGTAGCTTTTCAAAATAAACTCTCATGTTTACAGAAAATGTTTAACTTTAGGCAATTAAACCATCAGGCTTTTGCAGGGGACAGAAGCGATGGTCTCCTGGGTCCCAGTCTTGGGTTTGTTTGACCCATCCGCCTTCCCTCCCGCCCACCATGACTAGACTTTCTTGCTATTTATTCTATGTCATTTACTCAAGGCGTAAATATCAAGATAAATATGCATCACGGAGACTCTGGTGATTCCTGCTCTTGGTATGAACAGTTTCATTTATATTTCAGTGTAGCTTTACATTCTGTCTGCGGTTCTGCTACATTCAGGGTCTTGAGTCTCTTCTTCCCTGAGCCAAAATAAGATGTGATCTTCTATTTATTATCTACAAACCTGCTGTGGGCCCTTTTACCTGCCAGTAAAGTGAGTGTGTTGTGAGTGTGTTTCAGTCTGTAATGGGTACAGAAGACATCCTAACAGTGCAGCCTATAGCTGCATCACAGACGCCCAACAGCTAGTTAAAATCATCCAGTTGTCTTTAACCTTGAGACCTCCTTCCCTATAATAAAGTAGGGCCATGTGCAGCACTAAAAGAAAAGAAGAAATTGTCACATACATTTCTGAGATCCCCCCACCTGAACACCATGCTGTATCTTTCCTCCATTGGACAGTCTTAACCGTTCCTGAGAAATTCAAAGTACGCTTCCCTCTGCCAGGTGAATACTGATGTTTCATCTGCCCAATAAGCTGTGAATGAAAAGAAAGTAACACTTCATCTTCCGGCACATGTATTTCCTCTTTTCTTTGTATCCGTTCATGATTCCCCATACAGTCCTTTGATGCTGGTAGAGGAGGACAATAAGCTTCCTTCATCCTATTTCATCTCTCAACTTAAATATGCAAACACATTTCACCAGGTTGCTGTACATTAAAGCATCTGGAAAAAAGCAGGCAGTTATTCTTATGCTCAAATGGTATTCAAATAGCCAGGGGTTTTAGCACCGCAGCTACATTTCATGAGAAATTTCATTCAACAGCTGTAATGTTATTCGTTTGCTCTGATTGCCTTGACTTTCTGAAGTGCCCTCAAATCATCTGCACACTTGATAGAGATGAGTCAAAAAGCATAAAAATAACTCAACGACAGGAGAAAAATCCTCCACTTGGGAAATGTGCATTATTGTTTTCTGTTCTTCAGAAGCTATTGTTAAGAAAATCAGTGTTTATCAGTGTGTAATAATCACTTTAATTGGAGCTTTTTACTACAAAGCTAATTAAAGTTGGATAATGTTACAATGGATGAGAGAATTTAAGTGTTAATAGACAAAACCTTGGTGCGGAATAGATGAATAGAAGTGTAAGATGCAAAAATGACCAGGGAAATAAAAATAAATTAAGGGGGCCCTCATGGGATGGATGGAGTTTGTGTGTGAGCGAGAGAATGAGAAGGAGCGACGGGCTGTGTACAAACACCGTGACAAGGAGTGAGAGTGAGAGTCTCTACTGGTTTGGTTGAATAGTAATTGACCCTTTGTAACTGTTGTTATGCCTGGCAAGCTTTCATATTCATCGTTTTTCATATCATATGGTGTTTTCAACAATATCAGTGACAGATTTTCCAAAAGATATAAAAGCAAATTTCTTGAATTATCGTTCTGAAATGAAATATCTGCAATATGCATTTAAAAGCTACATTCACATTATAATTTATGGGTAAAGTATTGTGAATGAAGAGGACGTTAAAGTCAAGGGAAAAGCTCAACAAATGTGATTCACAAACTGTGAGCCATGGAAGTCAGGTAAGAAGCAGAAGTTACGTAAATAGTTGTTTCATTTTGTTTTCACATGGGACACAAACCCCGTTCTCCTGGGTGAAAGTACGCCATTTGTTCGACCCATCCACCTCCCCTCACTCGCTGTGACATCTGCCATTTAAACTCTGCATCACGGTTAATCACTACATCAGCAAGATGACAACAGAGGACAATCTAAAACGTAAATATGACTCGTATTTTGCTACCTGTACCAACTGCCTATATTGTCATTTCTTTGGGGAGACCAGTCTCGAGGTTCTGACACAACTGCTCTACCTTAAGCATGACAAGATACATTTTTGCATGATTTTCTGATATTGGAAGAATCAAGCTGCCATGCAAGACAAATCCTCCGGATCATGCAGTAGAAGACAATCATGCATGGCTGTGAACATGCATAAACTTTAGATCTTAGAGAGTCATTAATATGAAGAGGTTGGGGTTGTGGATTAAGATGCAGCAGCAAACAGCATTGGCATTAGGAATAAAAGTAATAGTGAGAACTGGCAGTTTGTAAAGGCCACCGAGTACATTCTTCAGTCAGCTCGGAGCTGAACAAATGATGCAATAATGAGCTAATTTAAATTTGTGAAGCCATGCAGTTCTTGCCACTGCTAACCCCCCCTGTTGGCCTGGGGAGGTTTTAGACAGTCATGACACCAAGTATTTCCTTTAAACAGCTAACGACTGGCTTCACGAGGAGGGCACAACACCGCCACCGCCACCTCCACGCTCTACTTTGATAGGCACCCCAACCAACAAGAAGTCGCTCATGCAGAAACAAAAGGAGAGTTGGAGACTTTCCATCTGTGAGCGTGGCTAATTACGTTTGTTGGAACAATGGGGGCACCATTTGCATGACTAATATTTAATCATAATATGAGCTTCACAGTTCATTTCTGACCTTGGGAACGATCTCCATTCAGGGTTCACTTACTCTTGTTCTGTAGTTTTTAACTGCATCACATAATCTTTGCACAGTTGTCATGGAGCTGTAAATGTTCAAACTTTCTATTATTCTTAACACTCACAGGAGGTTTTGTCGATGTTGTGTGCTATAAGGACAGCATTAGTAACCTTTTTGAAGGCTGTTTCAGTACAATAGGGCTTTTCACAACTTGGCACAGCAGGAAAAGCACAGGTGTTAGTAAAAACATTAACAGCAGCTCCATTTTATTTAAGAGTCGCAGCAGGCCATGACAGTGTGACAGTGAGCCAGCATGCACATTATCAGGACCCTGAAACTGGAGCAGCCAAGTGGAATTCAGCCATCATTCATTTTAATATTTACACCTGCGCTTTTTTCTACTGGAACATGTCAACTGCTTTTTGGGCCACTTGGAAATTTGGCTAAATGATCTGCACTGTTTCTATGATTTGACATGAATCCACATGAATTGACATCATTCCTAAACCTTTGAAGAGGTAACAAACAAGTCAGGGGTCAGTTGAATAATATATGTACTGCAACACTGATGCCAGACAGTCATCAGCAAGTCGGCACTACGTTTTTGTTTTTTTGTTTCTTTTACGGGTAGCGAGTCCTTTTTATTGGTCATAGATTAGACGTTTGCTCCGGGGCTGTTGACTCTTGAAATTGTTTGCTCTCCAGTCCTTTGCTGGAAGACATCTGGTTCCTTTGGCTGGGCTTGTAGCCAGTAACTAACTTAACTTTAAACAGTCTATGTGAATGGTGAATAATGGAAGGGAGATGCAACAAACAAACACCATGCATGGCCTTTTAATAACTGCTATTATGCTTTAACCCGAGCTACTGTGGACACTTTATGGCTGATTATTGTAAGCTAACCACCCATAAACACGTAGCCTTCATGCCCATTATGGTCACATTACTTTTCACTACACACACTGGAAAGTTTACCTCCCATAATGTGAGGCTCTAACTGGGCTGGATGCTATATTTCAGGACTAGTCACAGTATAATTGATGAGAAACCATAAACTCACTCCTCGCTGCAATTAACTCCATCAGTGTAACTGGTGTGTGTTGCCACTCCACATGAAGCTCTGTGTATTTGAGAACAGAACACAGGCTACTAACAGCCCAAGTGGATGCTAAGCCAGCTTAGCACCCAACTTTCACAAATAACAACACCTTGAGTCACAGGTACACTATCTTCCTGTCTTGGACAGCTGGAGTGACTGTCAGGCTTCACAGATCCTGTTTACACTTGGATATAAAATGCGTCTTGGCCGATCGGCTCACGAGTGGACAGATGAGACACATCGCAGTTTACACCTGTGTGTATCATGCGTCCCCCAAGGGTGAAAAGCTGATCACTTGTGTTTGGATTTCGTTTCCTAAGCCACTTCTGCGATAACAACAACAACTGGAGTCACAAGTTGCTATCTTTCTTGCTAGCAATACCCTCGTAAAAGTTTTCTTTGAACTGGATCTTCTGCTCAAATAAAGATTAGACATCTGGTTTTACTTGCACCCCAACCACGTACATCAGTGCTCCTCTCCATTTGTATGACCGTTGGTGCCCTTTCATCATAACGACCACCACACAGCCTGCACTGATGTGTTTTCCTGTAACATACTTGTCGTGGACGCATCAGTGTTTGCACTACATGACGTCAAATGCGTCCTAGACCCCATCTGCAAGTGGTTTGAGTGATCTGTCTCCCAAGACGCATTTAAAAAACCAAGTGTAAACAGGGTCACAGATACTGTAACCTCAATCATGTTCACTGACATCCTGGAAGCCTCTTAATAGCAACAACAGTCCTTTTTATCTGTTTGTTTCTGCTAACGTCATCCAGTCAATTTCCATATAATGATTTTGAGATTTTTTGGGTTAGGACAGACATTTATTACAGATATTATTGTGATTAACAATGGCAAAGAGAATTTGTCTACCAATGAAAATATTCCCGTCTCATCAGCGTTTTGTCTGTCATGTTAGACAAGCTGTTTCGATGTGGCTTACGTGGAACATACTGAGGTTATAAGCTCAGTTTAAGGATGATGGTGATTTATACATCAGGTGGTTCCACACGAGCATCATGATCGGCTCAGAGTCTTCCTGCTGAGTGACAAAACCTCACGACAATGGCACTTGTAACCTAGCAACACTGCAAAAATATAAGTCTGCTTTGTGTATATTGTCAGAGATATCAGACACCTGTTACCTAGCAACATGTCAAAATTACTCAAGAAACAGAGCGATCCAAAAGCAGAACTTTTGATCCTTATTTTTCTGTTTTTTGGAAGAAAAGTCTCCAAAAAGACACAGAGCCTCATCTTGATCTCACTGTGATGGAAAGGAGAAATGAATCAATCTCTACTTTACTTTTGGCTTTTCCTGCCACGTTTGTCAATAGGCAGTGGACAATTTTCATGATAATACAGCCCAGTTTTCACAGCCAAATCAGGGTTACACAGTAAAAATCCATTTGCCACAGTAAGTAAGAAGGTTTGTACTTTTAACACAGCAAAGCAGGATTTTATGGTATGCTGATTAAGGATTTGGAAATGGATGAGTTTACAATAGTCGATTAAGCATTACTCATAGATTGGAAGAAATTAACTGGAATATACCAATTAAATACATCCTTAACATCCCTATAAATTATATCACTTTGCAAGTAAATTGCAGACCTGTAAATGCATTGCCCTTGTTCAGTTTATACATCTACAACTTTAGTTTAAACTACTACTGCAGTAATATAAGACTTATACATTAAGAAATGCAGTGCCAGGTATTTAGATGCAATGCTGATAGTGCTGCTGAGATTCAATAAAACACTGAGGAAGAACATTTGTTGACTAAAGTCTTGCAATAATGCTGCAACGGTTGCATCTGGTCAGTGACAGCAGCACACCAGTGTCAGCACCTCACTGTAAAGCACTCTCTCGGGTATTATTGTATAATTAGTTTGGGGGTTAATTGAGTGTATCTTCTGTAGATTCTGCTGTTATTCGCAGGTAGTCTGGTATAATGGCATGTGGGAGTAATGCGTCATGATTCAGACGCACTTGAATAATGCCTTGAAGGACATTTTGTGTTTTCTGTTCTTGACAAGGACAAGAGTATTTATCAGGACTGAAATAAGACCACAGTTAATATGGTTTTCGGGAGAGGCTGAGCATTTGTCATATTGAAATAGTCCGAAACCCAATTAGAGAGCGCTATTCACAACAAGGAGGCAGTCAGGACCCCCGAGCAGTGTCTTTGAGGAGTTGGGTAGGAGGGATATCTGGGGGATTGAAAGCCAGCTTTTTATGTAAAACAGGATCCTCTTGGGGAAATGGAAAGAAGGGGAGAATGGGGCAGTCCTTGGCCCAGACTGTGTCATCAATACTCAGAATTGGCCAATCCACAACATAAGGAGTAAAAGATGATCCCATGAAGGGCTGGGTTTTTTATCAGAGTCAAGGGCAGGAAAGCAATAAAATACACGTATGCAGGGTGCATCTTAAATTGTTTTCTAACTTAAGCTTATTGTCCTAGTTAGATCTAAGTTTGATGACCCTAATGCACCTGCTGGGACGTGACTGGGTCAATATCAATGACTCAACAGTCACTTAACCAGTCGCTGTGATGTTCAGCTTTCAAGCATTTTCTGATCCAGCATCATTCTCCAGCCAAAATACAATTAATTTTATCATGGATTTTTACAGCTTTGTGATAATTCACCTCTTAACAAGATGCTTCTAATGACTCTCTGCTCTAATTAGCTAAATTACTGTTGCCTTTTTGAAAATGTGGCTTTATTATGTGTCAGTTCAGGTCAATTACAGCCACAGCCACACATCTGTGAATGTTGACGTATAAGGCCAACAGACAGCATACTGTATATAGCAATACACACTGTTTGAAAAAAAAACTGCAGTAAGAGCTGAGGACTCACAAGAATACAAGTTAAGTTAAAGTGTTTCAAGTGTAGAAAATATATGTATACCATAAAAAGCCTAGTATGCTTCAACTAAACAAAGCAACCATCGTCAAATGTGGAAAATGTGGAATCTTAGAATACATTCATTAAAAGCAATAGTTCATCAGTAACTTAAACCTATATATTTGGGTTTAATGCATTTTTGTGGTGTATTTACTGTGATTACTTAACTTCGAACACCAGCTTCATGCATCTTTTGATTGTATGTTTTAATGGATAAAGCAAAGGGTAGAAGTGTGTAAAGGTCTGTGTGCCAAAATTTGAGTAGATATTTCATTTTTTACGTCTTGTCTTGATCTATGAGGCTCCACACTGGAACACATGGTTAACATTGAGACTTTGTTATGGTTAGGAAAAAGGTCATGGTTGGACTTTAAAATGGGCCATAACGTATGTTGGTTACATAAGTTAAGGTCTCAAAGTTAATAGCTCAGTGGAAATAACTCAGAGTTGACATACGAAACACAAACAGCGAGCTCCTATGTAAGAGGTTTGACCTGCCCAACCACCCTGTCCTCCTCCTCCCTCCGCAGCATTTCTCTCTCTGATTAAACTACGTCACTTGATTTCTCTGAGCATCAGATATTCCTGGGCATGGGTTTACATACTAGTTCAATGAAGTGTTTCATATGCACAAGGTTGCCTTGTACATTGGTATTTGAGGCCGAGGGCCATGACAACGTGTCGGCATTTGATTACCTGGGAATGAGAACGTTCTGGGAATGCAAATAAGGAATACAAGTCTGTAAGGTGTGGAGTAAAACAAGCTTCAGACCAACAAGATCCCCAACGTCAATGACAGAATAAGTCGTTTGTCTGTACCACCCAATACAACACATATGTACGTATCGTGGCTCGCATTTTGTGGCTCGGCACATTCCAAAAATAGTGCCATTGTACATACACGTATGGTTCGCGATTGTAGAAAAAGCTTTAGTTTCTGTGAATTTATGCTGAAAAACCACTGACCTAGGTTTAAGGCAGAAAATGTCCTGGTTTGGCGTTATAAAAGATAAACAGTAAATTAATGTACGTAAATGCCAGAAGTTAAGTTCCAAAGATGACATGACTTCTGTAAGTTATGTAAAAAAAGTTAATAACCTACATTTAAGTTAATAGGTCTTATAAATAGTAGGCTCAGCCATTTCAGGAAATGGCATTTTGTATTATACTAAAATCAAATATCTCCAGTATATAAATACAATTTGATAATAGCCAGTTTTAGTTGAGCGATTATACTTTAGGGACTTCCACTGTGCCTGAGAGATGTGGTTCACTAACTTTGCTAACTTTACTGAGTGAATTATCAAAGCGTTTTAAACCTTAAACAAGGTAAGCAATATTTTGCAACCATAAAACCAGTCTTCCGGGAGCAGAGTTTGATACTGAGGTGGTTCACTGAGCCAGTTAAGACACAAAATCCCAAGGCTGACATTTGAGTTTGAGTGAAAAATGTAGTGATTCCATTTGATGAAGATGAATGTTACATACAACTTTAGATGCTACCCCGCCAAGGAAAACCGTCAAAGGGACCTTAGAAATAGGTGTATTATCCTTTACTGCTTCATATTCTTGCTGGAGAAAGGCCTTTGAAGCTACTGTAGTAATTCTTCAACTGTAGATGATAAAGTACGAGCAACATCCTGCCCCCCTCTCTGTTTTTATCACTTTGGTTTCATCACTGTCTTTGACTTTGTAAACTGTCTCCACCGGCTCTGTCTTTGCATGCAGAACAGCAGGAAACTCAAGCCGTTAACAACACAACTCAACTGTAGAGGTTCACAAAGACAGTTTGACATCATCTGGTTTGCTCAGGATCCCCAAAGATATCCCACAATGCAGTGCATGGACACGCCAGTGTCAATTCTAGAGTAATAGCTGCACCTTTACAGATAATTCCTGATACACAGAGCTGCAACTGCATGCAAGACAGAACAGCTGACAGTTGTGGAAATAAAGAGGAGGCTTTGTTTTTGAAAGGGCACCGATACCAAACCAAGAACTTGTCAGAACTAATTAATGTGAATAAAATACAAGCTGACCAGCAAATACAAGGGGAAATGGGATGCAGTGCCATATAGGCTGCCCTATATTCTACAAACATTCTCCACATTACTGCAGCCTTTTATTTTATTTTGCCTTTGCTCGTCTGACAGCCTGAGTCCACCAGAACCTATAGGAGTACTTTGTAGGTAAAAAGGTAGCAGTCTTTGCCCTGTTGGATGAGATACACCTGCGTTTACCAGCACTCCAGAGATGCTCGAGTCAGCCACACATCTGATGTCTTTAGACTTTTATGAATCAAGACTTGCAACACAACTTGAACTTTAAATACTAATGACTTGTGAATTCAGTTGAGCCTTTTGACTTGAACAGATGCCGAATGCTTTTGTTCAAGGCTTCAAAGACGAAGGCCACAAACCAATGGGTGACGTCTAACTCTACTATTTGTATACAGTGTATGCCTGAGACATCAATGTTCAGGCATTATCCCTTGCTTCCAAAACAGGATAACACTGAACATCATGTTTATCCTAAAACCATCAAACTGAGCTCATATTTCCACTTGATCACACCACGAGCGATTGTAATCACAAGCATAAAAGGCAATTTGTTAATTATTCTGAATAACATACACAGGTTTTTATTGTGTCATGTCCATTTTCAATTTTCAATTCGCAAGTTTTTGGCCAACACAAACATTTAAACCCCACCTAATTTGCATATCTAGCCCCAGATGGGCCTTAATGCAAAACTAAAACTCAACAAGTCACATATTCTCCTGTCTGCTGTGTTTTTCCTGGCATGCTCCAACTCTCCTGTCATTTCAGATCCAGCCTGTCCCTCTTTCCCTGCAGTAACTTCTTTGCCACTATTCCCCAGAAACCTGACCTCCAAACCTACCTGCACACCTGTTTCCACCAACCCATTTTCACTTATTCCTTGCCAAATTATGTCTTGTGCCTCCGCCTTTGCTTGCCAGCTTTATGTTCTGCCTACCTGACCGTTGGACTGACCCCTTTTTTGGATACGTTTTCCTATTTTGATCTGCCTGCTTGGTTCTGACTTTTTCCTGTTTTTTGAACACGAGTAAAAGGGAACTTTTACCAGTCTTGCATCTCGGTTCAGACCTTTTTTCCCTCTACAAAAACACAACAAAACATCAACACAATGTAACTTTTTTTTTACTTTAACACCTTTGCCTTTTTTCTCCTGGTCTATTAAATCTGTCTGCTGCTTTAAACAGTGATGAGAAAAGCTCATGTGATTGGCCATTATTGTTGCCTGCCCACCTGCTGGTGTTGTATTCCTTCTACCATTATATTTTTCAGCTTATTTTCTACATTACACTCTGCTGCGTAAGCATAACTTTATACCACCAGAGGCAACCAAAATTGCTAAATTTTCCTCATACACCATGCTCAGTTTTCCTGGGGGTTTGCCCTTACATTTGTGGAAATGGGGCACTACACCATGTTTTGAAAGAGAATATGTATAGAGTCACTAAAGCTGAGATATATTCATCAAATATTACAGCTGCATTTAGAGCAGAGTAAGTACTGTAAGCATAGCTAGCTAAAGAGATTCAATACTTTATTCGCCATATCAAATTGGTTGATGGAAATTGTCTTAGTGAGCTCACAAGGACAAAGAAAGACAAAAACACTTATAAAACACACACACACACACATACAATAAATTAAACAAAGCATAAAACAGATAGTGATAAAACAATCCATTAAAGAATCGTAAAACGTTAAAATAAAATCCAAAACATAAGAGTACATTTGATAAACCATATAAACTGTAGGGTAATTAGCAGCAGCATCCAAATGACCCACCGGATAAAGTACTAAAGTGCATTTAAAAACATCCTCTATATTGCACAACGATTTAAGCTGCAGAGAGGCCCACAGTGCTGTCTCCGTGGTGTTTAGGAGGCGCACAGCTTGAGGATATGTGCTGTTCTGAAACCTGGATATTCTCGTCTTAATGCGTAGTCTTTTGTGAAAAGAAAGGAAATTAAAAAGGCAGTTATCTGGGTGTGAGGGGTCTTTTAAAACTTTAAGGCCCTTTTTTATAGTCTCGCCTTATAAATTTCCGCTTGGGGTGGGAGATCGCAAATGGTAATTCTGGCTGCAGCACTTTGTCCAGCTGTCTCCTGTCCTCAGCTGACATGCTGCCTAAACACACACACATGTAAAGATAACCTTCACTGCTCCTCTGTACAACTGCACCAAAGCAAACCTGAATATGAGACAGTTTGTCAGTTGTATTAAAGTCTGTGGTGGGCTTTGTTATAATAGTGGTGTCACTCCCAGGAAGTTGTTGCAATGCACTTGTTGAATATTGTTGTTGCTGAGGACAACTGGTAGGTGATCCCTGTAAACTACTAGTTCCTTGGTTTTGGAAGCATTTAATTTCAAATAGCTCTCGTTACAACAGTTCACCAGGGGTAAAATATCAATGTGGCTTATACTTGCATTCTATCTAATGGCCAGCAGGGGTCGACTCCACTTGTTGCAAAAAGAAGTCCGATTTTATTAAAGTCAACAGGAAGATTACCCTACTTCTCACTAATTACAACATTAGTAAACACTCACAATGAGTTTATAGTCTGAATCTCTAGTTCCAAGTCTTCTTCAGTACAGAATAATATTTACTTTGCAAATTATCGTCTCATTTAGAGTAAAATAGACGATAAAGCACCTCAAGTAGTTTGCTCTTAATAGTGATTACCCCTTGCTAAGCAAGCTAACCAGTGCTAACAGCTGACAGCCTCATTCTGGCTGCTGATCCATTCTGAGCATGTACTGGTTGTAAAAGGAACGACGTGGCCAGGGCATAAATGCCCATCTCGTGCAGCCTTCATTCTCAGACCTGCTCTGTGTCTGTACACTGACTGTATACTATCTACTAAATATTCCACTCCGGAGGACTCCGTGGAAATCATGCACGCCTCACTAGTCGCATCTCCTGAAACATTCTAAATGCTATTGTATATAATTATGTGGTATTTTCAAACGGCCTCTCAGTTTTAAATACATCCTCCAGCATCAGTAATAAATGTACAATTGGTCCTCTGGTGTGACCTATACCCACCAACTAAAGACACTTCTGAGCCCGGTCATTCTCTTTGCCCTTACAAACTTTTAATACTCCTCAAGGCGTAGCTCAACACACTGGTGGGTGAAACATAATTAAATATCTTGCTGACAGTAAAAGCTAAACGCTGACTGAAACAACCTGACACTAATATTAAGCGATGCAGAAACAGCTTTTGCTTTTCACATAAAGCACATTAATGGACTTTTTTGGTGATTACCAGTGACAAAGTCAACCTCTGAAAATAATCAGCCTTCTACCTCCAGTTCTGAAATAGTTTGAAGTCAATGCGGATAAAGTCTCAGTCTTCAGGAGGAGATTAAAGATGAGAGCAGCTGCAAAGAAAACAGAAACTGGAAAAGTGCTGATGCTCAAAACATTATTTGGATAGCCCTGTTCCTTTCTCACTCATCTTGGAAACTATTTTGCCATTTAATAACAATTTCCCACCTTCACTGTGTACAGGATGTGTAAGCAGCCGTAAAAGCTTTAGATGTGTCAACCTTGATATAAAAGTAACTTTAGAGAGGAAACTTACAGTAGGTGACTTCCTAGTTCTCGTTTCTCGGAGAATATGAATCATGCATGAGGAACATCAAATTGCAGTTTGGGATATTCTGTTATCCATGTTTAAATGTCAAAACGACGGAACAAACTGTAGTTTATAAATGAATAATGTTTGGAAAAGTGATATTTTGCCCAGAGCAGAAGCACACAGCACCGCAGGGAACATGACTCACAGACTTAGAAAATATTAAAGCCATAAAACATGTATAAGTGGGAGAGTTCGGTGACTTCAATGATACAATGGATGCTGGCATTTTAGCTAAATTAAACTGATATTTGAGTGGAACACTTTTAAATGTGAGATCTTGAATTAAAAGGAAGTGATTGATCTCAAAAAGTTAGACTGCTAATGGGAGCTGTGCTGTGTCTCGACCCTGCTTAAAATAAACGGAGAAAGAAAGAAATGAAAGTGAGTAATCCTCGTCCATCATGCACGAGATACATTATAGTGACATTTTAAAAACATTAGCAAAGAAGCAGTTTTAGTATGAAGTACTATTCCACCAGTTCTAACCTCTGACCCCTTAAAACAAGGCAATTTCCTCTGATTCTTTTCCTCTGGTTGCATATGTCTGTTGTTTACGACCAATTCAACAAAAGCCTTTTGAATCTGAAAATTTTTAGGGGTAAAATGATCAAGTAATTCACAAGAAAGAAAGGAAATAAAAGATAAGCCAAAAGTTAATTTAGTGCAGTAGGAATATATTTTTTAAATTTCCTGCTTTCCCGCCATGTTTGTCATCTCACCACCACACAAGCCTGACCATCAGGTTGGAAACCTCTTTTTAAGGCTATGAAAGCAATCTCAGCAAGCTTTTGTCCTATATACAGTAAGAAAAAATAGTGTGTCAAAAAAATTATGTCGATTTACCTCACTCTATGATGCTCCGTGACCCCGTGCGTCACTGAACACATAACTGTCCACTGTAGCTTTTTACACATAATTGAAGCAGGTACAGGGAGACATAAAGATTCACCTAAATCGTTTTGTTTGTGGTCACAAGAGTAAGAGAACCATTCACTGAACACAGCTACCTAATGAAGATTTTCCTTCATCAGAAGTACAGATATTGACTGGTGACTCATTATTAGTTATGTAAAAGACACAGGTTACATAAAAAGTAATTTATTTTTGTTTTCACATGGGACATGAACCCTGTTCTCCTGGGTGAAAGTCCACCCGGCGAACAAACTAAATCGTAAATATGAGTCAGATTTTGCAGCCTGTACAAACACACTTTATTGTTGTTTGTGAGGGGAGACCAGTCTCCTACCATTAGACCACTTCAAGCCTGAAAAATCACCCTAATTCAAAGCATTTAGCAGCCGGCTGGGAGGTCAGAGCACATCCCCCTGATACCACCGTGAACAACTACCCTCGTCAAGCCGCACTCCAACAGGCCTTCAGATACAGCCTGTGATGGATGAACCAACTCGATCAGGGTGTCCTTGTCAACAGTTCAAACCAAAGAACTTTATCCTGCAGACCGCTGTTCATGTCCCATTGTTGGAAGTTACGGTATGTCCATAAGTAGTATTTTCTTTTCCCCGTAACCTAAATGTGTGACAACATTAACGTGTCTAAAGCAGCAGTTGTAATGTTCAAAGCAGCAATCGTCACATTTGCAAAGTTATAAAAACATCATTGTCAAATCTGTAGGCCAGTGGAGGTAGCAGAGAACAAAGGGTTAACAGGTTTACAGACAGCATCATCTGACACAATTTATAAAAGGAGAAAAAAATGTTCCCTTATTGATTATTCACACCCAACATGGGAGCTATACATGATTGACTGGGGTTGTTAGGATTTTTTCAACATTTACTTTATGCTTTTCAATAGAACATTCACTTTGATCCATTTAGAATAAGGTGTTAGTGGTCATTGCGTTGTGAATGATAAATGAAAGATTTATTTCTGTACAACACAGAGAGCTGTGGTTGTGTGTTTTCATCTGGCTGCCTGTTATTCCTTGCAGCAGCTCGGGGACGTTTCTTCTGAGACTGCACATACATCTATAGAATGAGTTATGGCCCCAGCTCCTATGATCAAAACCTCTGATTCCCTGTTAAGCCTCCTTGACGTGCTTCTCGCTCTGACCGCAGCTACAGGAATCAAATGACAGAATCATATTTCTAAAGATTTCTTCCATCAAACGGACAAAAAAATTAATTCAAATCTAATGGAGATCAGACTGTAAAGAGCCATTTAATTCTCCAAAAGCATTTGCATTTTCATGTACAGATTCTGATGAGATTCCCTCAGCTCTGTGACCTCCAGATCAACAAAAGTCAGCCGCTCTGGGAGTCCACACTCACAACCACAGGCGGTGTTGATTTTTTCAGTCGAGCTATCAATACTTAAAGAGAGATATTACATATTAAATGTTGGACAACGAAAAGGAGGCGAGCATCCCAAAGACAGCAGCATACATTTAGAAGAGGCTGGGCATCTTTAAAATGTCAGTTTCTCCTAAAGTAAGAGGAATAGCCTTGTTTTCACTGTGATGACAATATATATTTGAATTAACGTGATGAGTTCTGACAGGGTTCAAGAAGCCACACCGGCTGGAGAGTCAACATGGAGGAACTAATTTGAGCTTTCAAACGAAGTGAAAACATGAAAATCATTTTAAAAAATGTAGTCAGGAGGTTTTCGCACAGCAAAAGCAATCCACTGTGCACATATCATGGAAATGGATTCCAGACTCTTTGATATCATATCATCTTTCATTAAATTTCCAAAATGAAAGCAAGCAATTGCCTTTAAGCCCGGCAGCTGATTGTTAATAGAAATTAAAGGTGAAATGTGAGCTGGAGAGTAAAAATCTGAAACTCTCGCTCAGCAGTGAGGTAATGCTATAAAAACTACCAGAAACACTATTTCTTTTTATTATTAGTTCATAATGTTTAACCTAAAACACCTGAATGCTCCATCATGAGTAAATATAATTGGATTGAACAGAATGCAAACATGCTGAGGAAGTCAGAGGAAACAGAAAAAATGCTGCTTTGATTGTTTTGTTGATTGTCTTTCTTTGTTTTATCTGACCTGAGGCTGACTTAAGCTTATTATTTCATCCAAAACATACTTCAAACCACTCTGTGTACATGTTCAAACCACCAGGGAATGTATAGCCAATTTATTGTTGTAGTGTGCTGAGGCAATCAATAGATTCATGTTTTCCCCTCCACACATTTTACTGTCCAATCAATTTTCGGCCTGATGCGTCTGCAAAGGTGCTTTTATGAAAGCAAAGGCGGTCAATGAGCTTCTGTTTTGAACTGCAATTTGCTGGTGGTTTAGTTCAGAGGCACAATGCTCTTAGAGCGAAAACAAAACAACAGAAGAAGAAAATATTCATAAAGCATGACTGGAATTTATTTGTTTGTATTCAGCAAAATGAGGATGTTATTAGTTTTTTGATTAGAATCAAGATTCCTGCTGTGCTCTCCATAATAATAACCCCACACATGATTATCAAGTCAGAAAACAACAATAATTGTAGGAATTCAATGTGTGTGAATCATCTGAAAACTGAATGAGTCAATAAACAATGAAAACTAATGACTTTTTTAATTTTTGATTAATCCGTCTAGAAAGTTTCTAATTAATTGGCCAATCTTATATTTCTCTATTAATCTCAAAATGTTTTTTTAAACTAACTATCACTGTTTCCCAGAATGTAAGATAGCATCAATGTAAAAGCCCCCACACCCCAAGATATTTATTTCTACGTTTATTTATTTATTTTTACACATACATAAGACTGCATGAATCCAGATAATGAAGGATCACAGTGTGAGGAGAGGTCATTTTTTTTTAAATACATAAAAACAAAAACAACAATAAATAAACTAACTAAGCTACAATAGTTGGAAAAATTGACAAGGCAAAAACAGCCCATAAACTGAGCAGAAAAAAACTTTTAATTGACAACAATTAATATAAATAAATACATTTTGTACTATATCCCTTTTAAGCTGCTCATTGAATTAATTTGTTAAAATATGTATTTCTATAAATTTAAGAAAAAAGAGCTCCAACATTAAAACAAGTGAGTTATTTTCCTTGACAAAAAGCATAAACTATGTTTGTGATTAATCTTTTGTTGATAGACTAACCTTTACAGCATGACCCAGCAGATATATGTAAAAACGTATAGGGTGCCTTAAATGAAGGTATAGCTACTAGACGAAGTATTTCCAGGTTTTGATCATGCTGCAGATTTTTTAACATGGAGCATAGAGAAACCTGGTTATTCATATCCCCACATTTGTGATTCTAATATTATCCAGGTCTCTGATCATCTGAGCAGGCTTCTCTTTGACTCCTCCGCAGCCAGAAAATGTCATATCTCTACTGAATGAATTCAAAAGGTTGAGGATAAGCCCACTTTGGTTTCTGGTTGCATGGATGGCTGCACTTACAGCTCTACAGGATTTTGCAACAATATATTTTATTCAACAGACTTTTCCTTTCATTTCTGCATGTAATAAAAACTTATTTTATGTGAGGAAAATGTACAGGGCGTGTTTCTAAACAAAGTGTTGAAATAACTAGTTAAGGAGGCAGCTGCACCCATGGCAGAGAACGATCAGGACACTTAATAAATATTCAGCACAAGCTTTTCTCATTTATTGTTCATACTGGAGTTATACCTATGAAAAGTAATGCGCTCTGATTCATCTATAAGCTGTGTAAATGTGATGCAGGAGGTGCCGATTATTATGACCCATGTTGACATTTGTTGATCGCGGTGAACTCTAGTGGCCGTAGCAATTATGACGGGAGAAAATGAGGAAGTAAGATGACATACTATAAAGACCTACAACTTCCTGTTCGGGCAGGTAGAAGGATAAAATACAGGACTTTTACCCAGGAGACCAGTGTCTTTGCCCTCTACAGAACAAAAGTCAATATTTTTATTTAAGTGAACTTGCAAATGAGTTCCCCTACATAGATACTACATCACTATGACACCAAAGATTTCAAAGTATCTTTTTTTCTTTTTGCATTACATATCTTCCTTGATTTGGAACAAAATACTTATTTTAACACACAACAACATACTTTTACAATGGAATGGTTTTATCTTTCCAGGCTCTTTCAGAACATCTTCCTTTCTACTCTTCCCATCCTCCCAAGAACTCTATGCCTACATAGTAGCTTTCTGTTTGGAAGTAGTTATTTTAACTCAACCATCTTGTTTTTGATAACTTTAACCGAGTAATATTGGTGCCAAGTTCTTCTGTTTCACAACGTTAAAGGGACGGTCCACCCCAAGTAAAAAATACATATTTTTGCTATTCCCTGTAGTGCTATTTATGAATCGAGATTGTTGAGATATCTGCCATGGAGGTGTATAATGGAACTATATGGCGCTTGGTGCTATAAAAAGGCCAAAAAATACATTTGAAAAACTCAAGATAATCCACAGACCTTGTTGTCAGCAGTGACACTGTGAATTGTTCCTTTAAGGATGTGTTTAAAAAAGCGACCGTGTTGCCGTTTCCCAGCATTAAATAGAACTGTCAGATTTTGTAAGATATCATATGAATCATTCATGAAAACGCTCAACTAGGTGCCAGGATAAGTGCTTATCCAGGTTTCTAAAGGCAGGATCTAATGTTTACATGAATAATACAAAACCAGGATACCAGAACAAACATTATAATCTGGAAACTAGTGCATACAGAAACAACATACTCACTGGTTTGGACGGATCTTACATATTAAAACCAAGACTTCCCCTGTTGAACTCTGTTTTATATTCTGGACGTGACATACTGTCGACAGGTCATTAAATTCTCCATTCATGTCATACTTTCCCAGAAGATGTAAATTAATTTTCATTACATTGCAGTAATGCCGTCACTAATAGTCGCTAATGACTTCAGTTTGAGGACATTATGATTTTATCAACACATCAGTGCAGACAAACACTGTACACATCTGTGGAGCGTAGAAGGCAGGCAGAACCTGTTCATTTCTCATTCTGTTTCATAGTTCTAGTCTTTGCCTCGCTCTCTCTCTCTCTTACACACACACAAACACACTTTACTCCACCATGACTGTCATCAAACATGCACTCTCTCAGCCATCTTTTATTCTGTATATTCACTGTCAAGCTGCCATGACATTGTCTAGAACAATACACTTTAAATATGCATTGCACGAGCGTCAAGTTGAGTTCAGCGTGTGTTTGTGATTTGAGAGCTGCGGAGGAGAGTATGGTGCTTGAACAGGTACAGCATGTGTGAACAGCTATGAACTGACCAAAAATCTTCAGCTTTAATGGATAACAAGGACTTCAAAGTAGTGAATTCACGTTTGTCACGCAGCTCTGGTTTCCGTTTTATTCTGGGATCAACAACAGATTCTCTTTCTGAGCGATTCCAGGCTTTGTGTTTCTTTTTGATCAGAGTGCAGGTTCTCATATAATCTGAGGCACCTCGGTGGCTGGGAATAGCAATGGAGCAGGTGTCATGCTCGCCTGACAGCAGGTTAACTCAACTCATCTCTAAAATCCATTCAGCCCTTTTGTGTTTGACATCTAATAAGCCCAGACTTAAATTAAAATCCCATTAATGCCACCTAATCGGGCTTTGCCGTGCTCTCTGCACCACCCCCCCATCACAGTTCCTCCATGAGGAATTAGACCGGGCTGTAAAGAGTATAGCACTCACTGCACAGCTCTACAGTTCACTCCATTAAAAAAGTTTCAGGACTCGATGGGAGAAAGATAAGACAGAGCTGTAATGGAGAACCACAAAGAAGAAAAGACTCTTGCTGCAGTAGACATACTTATAATTAGTGACACTAATGGTCATTATGGCACTACAACCAATTTACACCTGGTATGAACAAGAAATCTGTATCTGGATAAGGAAATAAGCAGGTGATTGGATTGGCCAGAATAAGTAGCATAATGTTAAAACTCTCCCCTTTTCTCAAGCAAATTCAAAAAGCAAAAAGCTGCAGACAACCACTTCCTTAGAAGAGGAAAAATAAGTAGGGCTTACACAGAGGCACTGCTTCGGGAGACTCTTGAGGGGCTGCTAAGACATGCAAGAAGAGGGTCACATGACCGTTAGGGGTTGCTGAGATACAGCAGCACCAGTGATCTCAAGCCTGCACTGGCAATGATTTCCAGCACTTCTTACAGAATAAGTAACATAAGCCTAGTTAGCAAGCTACAAAAAAGGCGCCTAAGGATACCTTCAGCCGTCACATAAGCCTCGCCTTGCATGGTAACCCCTATTGTGACAGCAGAATCTACAATGCAGACATTTATACAAAGCATTGCTTGCAACAGTGTCTATGTATTGCAACTACTACTGTGGTTAAAATTCAGGAAAAACAATCACTGTTATTGTAGACCAACTGTGGTTAAGACATGATTAGGTTGTTTAAAGTGTTTTGGGTAACTCAATCAGTAAAGGTTTGAGGTTCAATGACACAGTGAACATTAGTTGACAGTCTGTGATGGGACACAAACTCTGCTCTCCTGCATGAAGTTTGTATTTGCTACACACCCATTTTATGACACAATCTCCACACACTCCTTTAAATTTTGCCTCAATATAAAAAGAGAGCACTACTTCCTCCATTGGAAGGAAAACAATAAATATAGGTCCTAGGGATCTGGGTAGGTATGTTCAAGTGGTCGACGCAGAAGGACCCAGATGCCAACCCAGGACACTCACAGGTGCACAGCCAATGCACCACGACCTCCTGCTACTTCACTGAGTTTTAAAGTTATACCTGAATGGATCAGCCTCATATATATGGGTTAGAAAGAGCCTGCTACACCTTTTTGAAGGTTCAGAAGACTGTGACCAGCACATTAAATGGGCTGCTATATTAACAGTGATGGAGCGATCTGTAGTGGCTGTAGTAATTATTAATGGAGCAAAAGAGTAAGTGATGTAGTATAAGAGTGACAGTGTCCTCACAAAGATGCAGGCTACAAAGGCTCATAGCTCCTTAAATAGAGGACTCTCACCCAGAAATCTAAGTTTGCAATGGTAAACTATAAGTGTGAAAATGAAAAGTAACTTTGTACGTACATTTTCTAATTATTTTTTACATATTGTAAGGCAAGGTTGTTATTTTTTACTAAACCTAACCATGTAGTTTCTGTTTCCTAAACTTAACCACATAGTTTTCTTGCCTTAACCTAAATAACCCAACCAGCTACTCAATGGTGTGATAACAATCCTCGCCACAGGTAGGTTGAACAGGAAACACATTAATGAGGCTGATAATAGCTTATTGCATCCATTTGATGGGTTGATAACATTCAAAAACGTTGGCTACTTATTGCACTTTCCTCAACCCCCTTGATTTTGGTTAAAGTCCCCACCAGGAAAACAAAAGCATTGGCCTTTAAAACTAGCTATGTTTAGTGTGGTATTGTTAATCTGCCACAAAATCACTCAAGGAGGAAGTCAGGGTGGATAATAAGGTGCACATATTTTTGAGAATTTGACACCGGAGACTTTAGTGTCCCAACAGTCCAATGGAAGGACCCTAAACATAGAGGTGGTAGGTTGTTGTTTTGGTCACATGGCACTTACAAACAAGAAGCTATTTTGTCATTTAGTTATAATATTTTTTATCTCTGTTACATCTGAGCATCTGAACCCAGAGGAAAATAAAAGTAACAAATCTAAAGCTACTAATGTTTTCAAAGTTCCAAGGACTCCAAAGGCTTAAAGCACTGTACCTCCTATTAAATCATCCTTTGAATTGTGTTTCTGTATGACAGGTTCGAGAAGCAGAACTGTTTCGAGGACACACTCTTTTGTTCACAAGCTGCTTTGATTAAGTGATCTAAAAACCTCAGGTGAAAAAAAGTAACGGAATTAATTTTCCCTGATGTCCATTAGTTCTCCGACTGAAAATGCAAAACTCGATTGCACCTCAGGACCTTGTTTCAGTTGATCCTCGATCAAATTTTGAGTCATACTGAGGAAATGTTTTTCTTCGAGTTTCTCTTGGTGCAAGACAGCGATGACAAAGTGCCTCTAAACCTACTGCTTTGAAACACATCAGAGAAAAATAATGCTTTGTAGCACATCTAATTCATCAATGCACCACTACACCCATTTTTGCCAGCTTCAATGGGGAGGCATTTTTTTCAGGTTGCCTCTGCAGCAATCAATCTGCAGAAGAGACTCTCAACATTTCTGTACTGGCAGTTTGACTCAGTCAATTACCTGTCAGCTCAACTTATTAGCAACACTTGAACTTCAAATGAATCATTGAAAATGTATTTTCATTATTCAGCTCGCAGAGGACTCTTCACCTTAATGTCACGGTACTCTTGACCACATGACCGCTGATTCTCCACAACATTACCTTTCCTCCCGTCCATGCTGAGCACCTCTTAAAAACACTTTATGCCAATTGCAGACGTTTATCAGGTAAAGGTTTCGTGTGGTGGGTGAGGAGTCTGTTTTTTAAAAACTTTTTTATCCAGGCAATAGCTCACTATTTAACACACCTTTAGCCAGCGTTTATGATGAGCAGTGAACTAAACGCATCATTTTGCAACTAATGAAATGAGTGTCATTAACTTCTGCAACAGTTAATGACAATAACGCTGTGATTGAAGGCACCCGGCATGTTGGTGTTGTCTTTAATTTTTTTCCCCTGTCGTATAGTGTTTCCCTCCCTAGTGTCCTCCTGTTAAAATGATGAGCAGTGTTAAATGAGTGACTGTGTTAACTGGTGACTCAGCTGAATGTCCAATGGCTGCTTGTTCTGAGTGAGGGCAGCAGTTAAAAACACCAACAGAACATGTCAGTGTCCTGACAAAAGTCAAATTTACTTTGATCAATTTGAAATACATACATATTTGTGTTTATTTTCAACTCCAACCAGCAATCAAAGTTATTATGAGCAACCATGGATGCTTCCAGTTTAAAGTAACCAGTTAACATGGTCACTCAATCGTACATTTTTATGCAAACTGTACCTGCTAAGTCCGAATGCCTGCAGCCACATCCGCAACATATATTCGAAACAATGCATCACGTTAAAGCAATAAAAAAGAAATGAACTCATTCATATTTAAGGAACTTGATGTAGTTCATTTTAATGTGTGAACAGAATTTTGAACTACCTCTTACTACCTTTAAATGTGCACAACACTGTCTTCAGCCAGGATCATTAAAAACAGTTGCTACAAAATTGTTTTGGAAGTCGGAGAGCCACAAGAAGTTTAGCAGGCTCATAAACACCTCGGCTAGAGCTCTGACACAATGATTATCCTCCCTTTGCCGTCTATATTGGGAAGCTCCTGTCTGCCTCTCAGCACCCTCAATCATTTAGGGTTTCCAGCCTCTCTATGCCCTGCTGCCTGCAGTCATTTGACCCGTCTTCAAACCTTAATTTAAACTGCTGTTTTAAACTTATAGGGCCCCATTTCTTTCTTCTTGGTTTTCTTAGGGTTAAATGGGAGCAATGTAATTAGCTCAGCCCAGCATCAAAGGGATCACATCTATACTGAATGATTCTGCACCTCACAATGTAAGTTTAATGCCAGCATTCAATACAGGCAGTAGTGTGTCCTTCATGTAGCAATCTCAGCGTGTGGAGGGCAGGTTGGTGGTTGCAATGTGCAATTATGTTCATCTTTATCAACAATATACACATGAATCCCTTACTTTCATAGAGCCTATTTTCTCCACTCACAGTAAGTTCCTTTAGTGTTGGTATGTAGGTTGAGAGGGAAGTGCACATTCCATTCGCCTATCTGACCGACATTTTTATGTGAAATTCTTGTCCACTTGTGTTTAGTCTTTTTGCTTAAACAGGTTAGTAGGGGGGGAGTGCTTGCACTTGGGTCAAAGTGCTGTCTGATTGGCCACAGACAGCAGGTAACAGGTACACAAGGCTTTGGAAGACAGCAAACTGGTTGGTTAGGGGTGGCTGTGTTGGTCCAGTAACCAGAGGGTTGGTGGTTTGATCCCTGGTCATGGTAGCCTACATGTGGAAGAATCCTTGGGCGAGATACTGAACCTCAAATTGCTCTCAATGCTGCGCCATCGGTGAATGAATATGTGTGCATGGTTAGTTATTGATGAGCAAGTGGCTCCTTGTAGCCTTGGCCACCAGTGTATGAATGCCTGTGCGAATGATAATCTGTGGTGTTAGGATTAGGATTTTTCCCCTCTCCAGACAGTGGGAGGAATGCCAGTGTTTTATTTACTTTGAGGGTTTTTTATCCCACTAATTGTCTGCAGAGGAACCTCACTGATAAACCTAAGGAAATTTACATTTTGACTTAATTGTCATGGTACGAAAAGCACATGTGTAAATTATACAATTGGTTATGGGCATGATGATATGTACAGTAGTAGGTTTGTAGTCTGGTTGCCTATCTTGCATAGATTTAACAATTATTTGTACACAAAGAAACATACTAATTGTGATTCAGGTCAATAAATAGGAGCGAACAGGAGCGTGAGCAACAATTCTCAACGTGTTAACCATTCAGTTTAATTTTAGTGAATGGTAGATAATCCTTTTTTTTTAAATTCAATTCCAACCTGGTTAACAAAGTTATACTTTTCACTTGGCTGTCCACATTTAAGATGCTTTATTAATCCCATAGCGGGGGCATTTGCAGTGTTACAGCAGCAAATGAGACACTGCAATAAAAAGAAGCAGTAGTAAGAAAAAAAGAGATAAAAATAAATAATTAAACAGCAAAAAAGCGAAATAAGTAGACTGACCTAGCAGTTGAATTCACACTAATGCACATAGGAAGTATTGATATTGCACAGTTTAATATACATAATGCATGAGTCATTGTCGGGGAG
>CAFUXE010001019.1:597885-615800 GCA_903364295.1 Serranus cabrilla | reverse complement strand
GAAAACAACAAATATACTCCTTCATTTGTTTCAACAAGATGTGCAGCCCTTCAGGGAGCGGGGCGCGCTCTACCAGGCCAGCTGGCAATGAACTTGTCTTAAAAGTTGTCATGCGCAATATGCAAGTAGTGAGAATGAAAAGCTGTTAATTAATAACACCATGGAAGAACTCTGGTCCTGGGTGAATGGAGGATTATTTCTTTGTCACTGTGTGAATGTGTACATGATTGAGTTTCCATGTGCACAATGATAATGTCTATCATTTATGTACCAACAAATCGTTTCATTTTATTAGTTTCCTTTTAGTTCGATTTAAATAACAGTTATAGTAATGATGTCAGCATGCAGGACTGTTTACGTCTTCTCAAAATGTAGGTCAAAAAGTGTGATGTCAGAAATCTCCACCAATCAGGAATCAGAATCTGATAACATTGGTCACACAGTTTTAATGGAGCAGATTCACTTTTTGTTAGCATTAAACTTTTCATAAACAGCCTCTCTTAAGATGCTTTAACTTTTGTTGTTGCTGATAATCATGAATATTTAATATGATATGAAAATGCTTCAGATTTGACACCATGTTTTAGTTTTATGAATGTTTAGCTTTTTTCCAGAGGGTGAGGGGGCACAGGGGAGTTCAGCAGTTCAGCACTGAATGTCAAGGTGTTCTTTCATATATAAAAGTCAATTCATTCAGCAATTTAAATGCATTTTGAAGGGCTTAGAACAAACGACTGAAGTATATAAAGGCAATTTTCATACTTGTAAGCTCTCAAACGTTGTTGCTATTCTATTGTTGGTGCTAAACTTTCTTTTTTTAACTCAAGATATAATAAAAATGGTCAAACATCCTTCCAGAATACGCATTAAGATAACTCCGTAGTCCAAATCTATGTTGTGATTTGGTATCAAAAACTACTGACATTTCTGGAAAGCGACTGGATGCCGAGCATTTTTGTTTCATTAACTGCTGAGAAACCCCATTATTGTCAGTAAACCTACAGGCCATACATCCTCTGAATGTGATTATCCTATAGGTCACAGAATAACATCATCACACATTAATCAAATTAGGCTTATTGAATCCACAGTTTTCCAGTCATTACCAATATATGCAAGCCAAAGCCTGTTTAGGGACCTCAGTATGCAGAAACATTCAAATACAACAGGCAGAAATAACCGCGCAGGATTAGCATAACGTATGTGTGTATGCAAAGAGAAGACTGATGGGTACCCAAAGAGCCCATTTTCATTTAAATATGTTAAGGTCAGAGGTCAAGGGATCCCTTTCAAAATGGAAATTTTTCCCTCGCTAAACTTTGGAGTGTATCTTAACAAGATACGCCGACAAAACATGATTGATACCAAAGAATTAAGTCTTCCTCTTTCACATGGCTCCAGTATCTACACAGTAGTGTTAAGACTGAAAGACAGAAAAGGAAGATACAATCTATATTGAAAAGAACTCTCTTGATTATCAGTGCTATAGCTGGTCAGCAAAGTGTCCATGCATGCACACAATGTCAACGGCAAGCACAGACTGATAAAGATTCATTGACTCTTTTTATTTGTGTCTTTTTAATAATTTCAGAAAGTGGCAAATTGTTCCATCAAGATTAGGTCTAAATGAGCGCTGCAATAGAAACAGCAGTTCTTCTATCATGATGTAGCTCAGCACACGGCAGATGAAAAGCTGTGGAGTGATACGATTCTCAGGATTACTGTACCTGGTAACTCTGAGCACAGGCAGATCTTATTCATTACAAGTACAGTGAAATATAATAAAAAGAGAAATTACTAAGGAGCAGTGACTTCAGATCTCCCTGCTCATCATCCTTAGTGCACAATTCTTCAAATGATACCCAGATCTGTTTCCAATATTGGGACATAGAGTTCATTGAAGTGTTGTGTGTCTCCAGAGTTAAGCTGCTGTGTTTGTCTCATTGTGATTTCTTACAGGAAACAAATACAAAGTTTCTTTATTAATGCGGAAATTTTAATTTTCCCCAGTTTTTGTGTAAGGAACTATAAACTATGATGTTGCTGCTGCTATTGAAGGGCATGTTTGTGGAAACAGTGTCTAAGCTTCAAGTCTCTTCGTGGGCATTTCCCATGGTAGTGCTTGATTGACATTTGAGGGCCGGCATTGCTGGGAAATGCTGTCAACTTCCATGGTGCGCTACCAAATGTCCTGTATATCCTATGAATATTAATACATGGTGGGTTTTTTCTTCTTTTTCCACAAGCAAACAGTTCGGTTGTATTCTGTCATAAAAACACTCTACATACAACACGTTTACCCATATATTCACAAACAAACAAACATAGTTTCAGCCCAAGACAGGGTCAGTTATTTACCACTATATTAATGATTTAAGACATTAAACATTTAGTAGGACCAATCACACTGTTAAGTTTGTATTTCAGTGAACTGAGGTTATTTTACACAACATAATGGAAAGTACCAACACTGTCTGTCAGCCCCTGAAGAACAACATGTGAATGGGACATTTCTTTAGTTTTTAGACCAAATAAGTCAAAACTTTAATTGCAGATGCTAAATTCTGCACAAAATAGTTTTGATATCAGTTTGATTTAAAAAAGAAAAAGAAAAAAAAAGTTCAATTTCCAAAACTTTGAGCAAAAATTAATGAAACATGTATAAATTATGCATTTTTATGGACATTTTTAAACTCTGGATTATTACACATTTTGTGCTCTCGTGAGGAGTTGTTAGCATTGCTGGTTTTGCTCTACACCTTCTTCCCGGGGTTGTTTTACAGCAAGAGCCCCTAGTGGTCATAATAATTAGTGAGGACGCCAAGGCGGAAGTGATGTTATGGAGTGTGACAGTGAGGATAGGTCCACTTAGTCAGGGCAGGATTGGTGTCTTGTGTCTTAGAAACAGACTTTGAGAAAGGAAACCATATGAAACCAAAAGTAGAGTGCTTGTAATATATGCAGTAAAATATATTTTGTAATGCCTAACCATGTATTTTTTACACCCTAACCTTACAGAAATAGTTTTGGGGTCTAAAATTGTACTTCATTTCCTTGTTAAAAACTGTGACCCTTACATTTAGGTATGTGGACGTAGGATCAATCGACCTGTGTGGAGGACTACACATCTATTAATCAGCCCCTGATCATTTATACTATTGAGTTTCAGTATTTCTAAAGCTCTCATTCATTTTGAAAATAAACAATTGGATAGATAAGCAGAAAAAAAACAAAACAAACAGTTTTGTTTTTGCTAATTTTGCGCTGGCTTTAGTGGCTCTGGGGCAGCGAGACAGACAGTTTTAACAGATGAAAATGAGCATATACAGTAAGTAGGGGTCAGTGTTATCAGATTAGCTATGGGCTGTCCCTGCTACAGAGCTTCAAGAAAAGCCTGAGTGACTTGGCCTTTTCTTCCCTATCAATTCTCCCTGATACTGTAGGAGAATTAACAGGCTGGGGAAAAGGCTAAATTCACTCATGCCTATCTTTTTTGCTGTGTGCAAAACACATTACAATTCAAGGCTGAATTGGCAGCCTGCACCCTTGATTACTTGTTCTCATTTAAAATACCCTCCAAACCCTAACAATCGGAGCTCACAAGATGCACTTGATTATTAAAACCATGGTGACTTTTCACTTCCTCAGGTTAAAAGAGGATAGACATCAATATCTCATCACTGAGCGCGTCTCTGTGAATCTGTTTGGGCCACTTTATATTCTAACTTCTTTAAGTAAGCTTTCCTTTAATCCACAAACAGTAACAATGTCACATTCATGCATGTGAGAGTTAACAAACATGACCTTTAACCAACAAATTCTCCAGATGCAGATCGTCTAGAGACAGAATGTTCCTGTGAAATGATGTGTAGATAAAAGTAAAGGTCACAGCTAATATCCTCGCAACAGATTTTAAACTACTCTGCTGCTTGTCGTTATAATGAAATTCACCTAAGTTAACTCCCCACAGTGTCTACTTCTAAGGGGAAAAAAAATCCTATTGATCGAGAGAGTTGTGGGGATTCTCCCAAGCATTTTCACAGCACATTTCACCGCATCAGCACTGCCTCGGGGCATCATAGTGAAAGCAGCAGACTAGTGTAGCTCTTGAGGAGCAGGGTGGAGGAACTTGATACAGGTGAAGTGAATATAATGACTTAGCTTTTGACATACCAGGGAGACTGGAGCACTTCAGGGCTCGGTAACAACATCCCGATGCCTTGATCCCTTGTTATAGACTATTGATCCGATGTCTGAGCTTCTGTATTTTAAGGGCATAGAGTTTAAAAGATGCCAAAATACATTGTTCGTTTTCCACTGTCTCAGTTTCTAGCTGCTGAAGCATCGTAACGATTCTGCTTATTTTATGTTTCTTCCTTCCTTTATTTTACTCCACTGCAAAATGTGCATTCGTTAATTATCACTTGTTGATGTCTGATATAAAGGTAGTCACAGTTAAAGCATGAGCATTAGTGAAGGCAGTAGTAACAGTATGACTGTTTGGAGTATACTGACAGTCCCTGGTGCACCAGATTTATATTTTCCATATGGAGTTCTGTCAGTGACAGCTGCACCCGTCTCCCTCTTTAGATGTTCTTCTCCAAGCTGCATATGGAGGCTCAGTGTTTTCTTTTTTGTAGAGCAGTGTCATTCCCCACCGGTCCACCAGTTGTCCCCAGAGACTTTCCTGCCTAAACCAAACGCCTGACCGTTGTTCCTCCCTGCCACCCCACCACCCATAACGACACATATGAGTGTTTGTAAAAATGACCCATATGAGGGTTTCGCGGCTCATGGTATATTATTATTATACATACACGTATGGATCGCAGTTGTAAAAAAGGCTGCAGTTTCTCTGAAGTTAGCCTACAAAACCACTGAACTAGGTTTAGAGTCAAAAAGTAAATAAAAGTGAAGTAGTTATGAGGATGACCTGAGCTGAAGTTACTTAAAAAACATAATTAAAAAAACCTTGAGCCTCGTTTGTTTTCACATGGGACCCGAGCCTTGTCTCCTGGGTAAAAGTCTGCCGTTTGTTTAAAAAAATAAGTAAACAAGCAGTATAACATGAGATATAAAAGTATTAACAATTTAAACAAGAAGCAATATAAAAAAAAGTATTAAAAATTAAAAAAAGAGAAATGTAAAATTCAGAAAAATATATACAATGTAGACTGATTCAACAGTTAGAATGGCAGCATTACACAGAGAATAGTATTTATATTGCACAGTAGAATGATAATACTTCTGACTGAAGTATTGAAGGATACTGATATATATATATATATATATATTCTTTTCACTAAACTGAAAAAATGACAAAGCAAAATAGCCAAAATCTTGAAATTTACGGGTGCATAAAAATGTTTTTGCCTGTAGTTTTTACCCTCAATTTCTTAATTCTTTTTGTTATAAATGTTGATTCCTTGATCCATAGTTGCAGGAACAACATGAGCAGCAGTCTGGTAGCTGTATTATGATATTTTCTGTATCCACAGTAGTAAAAGTTAGAGAGAAGGTAGTCCTAATAATATATCATTAGTGGCAACAGTGTGGAAGTGGTATAATTAGGAAAAACTATACTCTGAGAAGTTATAGAAAGACAGCAGTAAGATTGCGAACACACTTTAATATGTAAGCCACATCAAAACGTAGCAGGTACTGGGTGAGTCACACTGCATCCCTGCAGAGCAGCTAAAATAAGCCTCACACTACTCCACCGGATATGATTAGGGTTCACTTTATAGTGGATCTCTGCACAGTCTGGAGCCATAGCACAGATTCCTCTAATTGAGACTGTAAAAACAGGGCATTGTGAGAGTTGAGGAGAGATGATGTAAAATAGTGCTTAAAAATACATAAGGCTCTCCGTGTAATTAAATACAAAACCAGAGTAATCAGTGTGCCTAAGATGGTAAATCCATGTCTGAAATAGATTTGCAGTCTGCGGCTCAGGGTTTAAACATTCATCAAAGAATTCTTCGTTTTGATAAATGGATTTAAGGGGGTTTTAAAAAGACAATTATATTTTTCTAGAAATAACTTGAGAGCAAACAACAAGATTCTCAAATTTAGAACAATTATCTCTTGACATTAGTCAGACAGTCATTTACTACTGGCAACTCGCAGCTACAAGTTGGCACAGAGTCCTGCTGGCAAAGCAGTTAAAGGAAATACTTGCTGACAAATACTATAAGCCAAAGGTTAAATAAAACATTTTTGGCCCCAGAATGGAGCATGAAGATGCATAATTACCAATGGAGGCTAAACATTTTCTATTTGATGGGTAGAACAAGAACCAGCCTATTGTATCGCTGGAAACCTTATTCGCAGTCTATCAATACAATGACATGATTAATCACATTTGAGGGTGGGGTTAGGTCAAGCCACACCACCACTGAGCACCTACTGAAGTATGCATTTATCCAATGATAATTAATAGCCCAGAGAATAGCCGTGTCAGTGCTAAGGGGTTTGCAAAAGCCTCCTCCTTTGGGGCTAAAACCTCCACATTTTGGACATGAAGACCATTTCAAATGAGGCCTCATTTACACTTTCATTTCAAGGGTCTCTTATCTGGATACAATCCAGATTAAATATGAGTCTCAGTTGGCTCGATCATATAATTTGACTGCAATCTGCCGTGGTTTTCCTCAGGGAAGATCAGGGTCAGCTCTTTTCCAGTCTGGAGGATAGAGAGCACCTGATGCTGTTTGATGCCTAAATGCCACAAATCCCAGAAGAAGAAAAATTAATGCATTTTTACCAGTTAGTTACTAGTGATCCAAGTCTTCCATTATTTTTTTACTTTTGAAAAATATGGCTTTTTCTTGCACATCAGCACTTCTTACAAGCTGGCAGCACTTTTTTCTGTCAGATATATCAGATTCACTGGGTGATTTATAAATAAATTTGGCCCCAGATACATAACGTTGAAGTTAAATGATAAATTGATGGTAAATTGCCTGCACTGATATGGCACTTTTGAGGAGTCGCAAAGACTAGAAAAAGTATATAAGTGCAGTCCGTTTACCCACTGCGCTTCACACACACATTCATAAACGGTGCCACCTGAAGTCACAAATTCATTCATACAGCGATGAACGCAGCATCAGGAGCAATCTGGAGTTCAGTATCTTGGCCACAGATACTTTGACATGTAGGCTGCCATGGTCAGGGATCGAACGACCGACCTTCCCATCAGTGGGCGCCCGCTCTACCAGCTGAGCCACAGCCGCTTTATTACATGACTTTGATCCGCTGAAGTCATACAAAAGGTCATCCACTCTCTCTCCACTTTTAGAAGGAGCAGCTTGAACAATAACAGGATGTCAATCACTTGCAAAGTCATAAAAACAAAACAAACATCTGAGTACAGAGGCAGAGCCGGTGGATGCCAGCCACCATAGAGTTACTTTGTTTTGTTTTGGACAAATTGTATTTCTGTCCACTGTTTCCACGTTGTACGCTGGGTGCTGGGGGACTTCGTGGTGCATTCAGGTGCACCTTGTAAATACAGAAGACTACATATTTAAAAGCGATACAGAATGTCAGAGTGCCTTACTGCATTGTATTCCACTGTTTTTACCTTGAATTGTGACCCGATGCTTGATTGGGAGGCAACAGACGCATCCGCAAGAGCAATAAAACATGAGGTTGGCAGATCCGACAAGTACACAAGTAAACCGTATCTTTGAGACATTATTACCATCACTTTAACAGAGAAAGAGAAAAATAGCAAATTCAGTGTTATTTCATTGTAACTTGAGCTTCTGTTATTGCACTGTAGACACTATATCCACAAAGTGCTTACTGATAGTTACTTGGGAGGGGTAAAGCTTATGTATGCATATTGGAGAAACGGATGCATTTACATTTATTTATTTTCAATATCTGGCTGAAATGAGTCTTTCCAACAGTCAGATTTCAATCGGGCCTTAATGCCACTTAGTCACTCGATAATGTCATTAAGCGTGGAAGGGATTCAAACTGTCCAGACGGCATGAAACAGTCAGTATAGACACAGAGAAGTGTTGACAGTACACAGCAAACAACTGCCAAACCCAGTGTATCTCATACACTATTTGAGGGAGCTAGTGAGAATAAGATCAAATAGAAGAATGTCGAGGCAACTGCTGGTCTTTCAGCAAAATTAATGGAAAGTGTCTTAACAAGTAAGCTTGGATGTAAATTATGAGGCAACAGTGAATTGATGCGCTGATGATTGCAGAGTTAATAATTTTTCAGCGTTGATGATCAGAGCAGCAGGAACACCTGTCGGGCCAGTGATTACAAAGTGATCAGTAGAAATGAATAAAAAACTGGAGAGGTAAGTTCACAAAAAATTAATCTAAGTCCAGATGATCTGATTGTTGATTGTTTCCTGTATGGAGCAATAATATGCACAGCTGGGTAAAATCATTAACAGATCCATTGTGTACTGTTTGTAGTCAAACTGACAAAAAGACAATTCTGTGGGATGTTCATTAAAGATACGAGAGCACACAGTGTGCTTATGATGTGTAATGGCTGCTATAAAAAAGGGATAAAATAACAATACACCAGTGATCAAAGAGAGGAATGGCTGCTGCTCTTAAGCCTGCTTAGACACAGACCGGAAGCATGGTTTGTAATTTAAACAAACAACATATCAGGACTTCATTTGGCGTAAACTTTACATTAAGCAGGGCCAAAGGGACCCAGACTGCCAGTTGTTTACAGCATCCCTGTAGGCTCTTTATTGACCAATGAGTAAATAGAAATGGACAAAACAGCATACAATGAATTACATTTTAGGCTTTCTTTATTAACCTATTTAAATGAGCTGAGAAGAAATGGGAAGTCTTTATGGTTGCAGCTGCTAATGTCCGAAGTGAATTCAGTAAGTCAGCAGAGAAGGGAAGAGAAGACAGAGCCTGGCTACTCGACTGTTATGCTCACTGCACTGTACATTGTCCCACGCCCGAGGCCCAGTGGCCCACTGTTGATAGCTGCTTCCCAGACAGTCCCACTCCAGTGACCCATGAGTCACATTACTTAGATTTTCTTTGAGCCACACCACTGAACAGGCTAGTTTCCCACAACATGGAAACCCTCAGGAAAGACTTTCCTCCCAGAACGAATGATAGCATCAGCAAAATTCAGCCAGTGCCCCAAAATATGTTACAAAGCTATAATAATTATGATGGGAGCATAGAACAGAATACAGTAGGGTGACATTATTTCATTGCCACAGGTCAGGGTGGATGGATGGGCCATCATACTGGATTATAACAAGGTCAACAAGTCCTCCAAACCATACCTCCAGAGAGGCTGATTTTTCCTTCCCTCTAATAAAAGCCACAGGAGCTTTTTCTAAATTAGCACCCCTACCAGTAGATCAATACAACCTCAAACCTCACTGTAACACTGGTTAGGTTTAAACTACAAAACTACATGGTTCGGCTTGGGAAGACGTACTATAGCGTAAAATAACTACTATATGAAGTTGTCACATAAAGAAAAATGTAATATAGCTACTCACAGAAAAAAATACATAAAATTACATAAGTAACTTAAAATAACAACGTCACCTTTTGTTTTCACTGGGAACATGAAGACTGCTCTCCTGGGTGAAAGTTAATTTGTTCAACACATCCATAATCCCACCTGCCAACTATAAATGGACCTCGTCTTTCTTTACACTCCGACTCCTGCCTTGGCTCTGACACTCTGTAAGCTCACTTCCTCCTTGACTTCCATCACATCTCTTTTTCGGGGGAGGACGATCTAATAGGTGTAAGTTTTAACGGCATGACCATGATTGTTTCAAAACCTTAACTACATGATAACAAAGGTCCCATAACCTAAAGTTGTCATTTCAACCCAAATGATGATGTTTTCCTAAACCTAACCAAGCGGTTCAGTTCAGTAATCAATGTTGTTTTAGAAGACAAGGACAAAACAACATATTTGGCTGTTAAATTGTAAAGTACATGTTCTGAGCTGTCCACAGACAAAAGCATCACAGGCAGCGTCACACTGGACAGACCAAAGTGATCCTCCTGCTGTGTGTTAAACCAACATTAATTATTGCCTCAGTGCTCAGGGATGCACCGAGTATATTAACAGCAAGAGAGTTTCCATGCTTATTTGCAAAATAGGTGAAACAAAAAACAACAAAATAATTATTCAGAATATGCAAGTTTATTCTGACTGAGGTATTTACAAGAGGTTGTTAAACTTTGATAAGGTTCCTATTCTCATTATTAACAGAACAGAATGTTCCACCTTAATGCTGCTGGTGTTTGTTGAATGTGAATATTTAATAAGGCCAAAGAGAGAGGGAGTTTCTCTGTTACGCCAACTTTACCCATTCACAGATCTCCAGGGGGCCTCAAAAGCCCCACGTTCACTGTGTGGCTATGAGTTTGTGGGCATTTGATTAACTGTAACTTTGTTTGGGAATATGGGAATATGTTCGACTAAAGCCCAACATCAACTAGCACGATAAGGTTCTTAATGCTGGTCCTGCTTTATTACCCTCTCTTGCGGCTCTGTGTTGAGGAGTTGCCCGATATTAAAATCAAGTTTCGAGACATTCATGTGGGCTCCGGATGTTTGGAGGCAGCTCCAGCAATCTGAGTAATTAATTTGGAAACTTACGACTCTATGAATTCACTGGGGTGTAAAAAATGGTTGCACTCTTTGTCTTTTTACTACATTTCATAACACTCTGGCATAATAAAAATAAAAAGGTAAACTAGCACACATGCCTCGCAAATAAAATTTGAAAAACCCCAGAAGAGTTTAATGTTGTAGAGTTATTTGATTAACTTTGGAAAGGTGGTTAAATGTGACCACATCTTCCTCTTACGACTAACGCATTAAATTAAGTTCCAGACATGCAATACATATCTTAGTTTATTCCCATTGGTATGTAGTACAAAGGTTGTGAACGTGATATAAATCCAACTTGTGCATATTTCCTGCCGTCGATCACGCTTGAGTGCTCACCAATTTTCTCTTTTCATGACACACTAGTTTTCCTCTGCAGGGTTATGCGTGTTCTGCCCCGAGCAAGATTTTAGTTTTGCAATTCAAGAGGAAATGGAAACCGTGTGTAGAATTTCAGCTCTCTTTTTCTCCTCATGAGTCTGTCTCTGGAATTTCCCTGGAACCCTTTTGTTCATTGTCTTCTGTTATTGTAACCTGTTGTTTTACTACACTGAATGACCTTTACTATCATCTGTATGGAGACTGTCTTCCTAATCTCAAATTTCATCTGTGTATTGCTAATTGCAATGCCTCCCCACCATTCTGTATCTTAAGGAGTCTGCAAAAGGTGCACACACGTTATCCTCGTTTAAAACAACACATCTCCTCATAGTCCAGGATGTATCCATGACAAATGACCTAACACAAACTGTGATCATCACCACTTCTCCTTCTCTACCTCTCAACCTTTACCAAAACACATTTTTTCTGTCCCCGGGTGATTTTATTGCCAGCCCTAAGAATATCATCCCCTATCCAACAAAGTCAGGAAAGAGTTTCTCATTGCTTTCAAATCCCTTCCCTTAAATAACCCTTGTATAACACTGCAAGGTCCCATCTCAATCTAGTGCTCTTTCCTGTATTGCGTCCCTGGAAAGTTTGCTCTTGACGCAGCTGTGGCCAAAAATACCACCCTCATAAAATCTGATGCCCTCTGTAATCTGTGACTTTGTCACTTTCAGTGTCAGTCAGAGCAGCCTGGTGAAATCATCTGTCACTCCAACCCCGTCTCCCCAACACTATGCCTATATAATACTAATTTGTTTTGCCAAATGGGTTTTGCAGGGAATGTAATTACTGTCAGGTGTATGTTCATTTGCAAAAATCTTTCTTCCAGTGAAAGAATGCTGTGATTTGGTACTGCATGCAGGAACAAAGCTTTATCTGTGTGATATATGCCAGTATTATTCAGGTTTTAGGAGTATTCTTTGGACATGTATACAGTGCAAATCAAAATGTGTGTGTGTGTCACTTCGGGTTATTACTGCAGCAGTTTACGGCCTCTGGCCTGTTTACAGTCAGCTCTGTGCATTGCTATGATTGTTGCGCACAAACCAACTTCCCACAGTCTGCACGGCTGGGATAGAGATGCACGGAGAAACACACCTACTCTCAAACATTATGAAAGGTTTAGATATCAACAAGTGTTTGGATTTTCACAAATATGACAACACTGACCTTTTTTAAAAGGTGGTTGAAGTAATGAGACAGGGAGGCTGTGTCTGCATGGTCGAAGTCCACCACCAGTGGAAAAAATGTCCTATTTTGACGCAAAGAGGCAAAAGGTGCTCCAGCCGTCCCACCTGCCCAATCCGTGCCAAACACAATGGTTAAACAATCTGTTATTTTGTATATACTGTCAGTGAATCTTCTGCATATTCGATCGTTAAAAATGAATCCTCGTTATTTTGATAAAGACACTGTCACTCCTGAGTTGGCCACTCCCCCTGAGCCTATATAGCTCATCCCTTCAGGCCTGGGACTTCACTCTAATTTCCCTCCCAGCACAAAGAGAATGAATGTGAGTCATTCTTAAACTATTATGGACTATTTTTACCTTATCATAATTAATTTTGTTGACTGATATGGCATTCATGTGAAATTAATTGTTTTGTTTTCTTATGGTAGCTTCCTGAACCTGAACCTGAAATGATCATATTATCAATTAATTAAAATAAGTTTAAATAGTAACCTAAAACAGTAACCCTCATTTATTATTATCATTTGTTTGGTATTTGTCTGTTCAAATAATAAAAAAAAAACATATTTCCTAGTAGAAATTATCCATCTATCTAGAAATCATCCATCCCACTGTGTTCAAATGTGCACCGCATCAGATGTTCAGTAAGCCAACACCAAGTGTAGTCTTTTTTTTCATTTATTTTTTTACAGTCTTATCCAGGAGACAGGCTTGGTTACTAAAACAGAAGCTTGGTAGGTCATGTTTCTAGGTTGTAAACAGACAGAACACATAACAACACTGACAGGTTTTTCTTTGGATAGCCTCTAGATGACCTGAAGTAATGGGGAAGTACGCAGTAGGACAGAAATCTCCTTCTGCAGCTTCTTACATCGGAGTTTATTATAACGTATCGCTCCAATTTCTGCAGGAAGGCGATATCATTAGAGAGAAAACACCTCCAATGGCCAACTGCCCTAAAACATGCTCAATTTCTGCACAGGATCCCGGGTGCCTGAAGGACAGCAGATCTAATTTCACTACAGTCTAGATACAGCTGAGCTGTCCCACTGAGCCAGTTTTGTTTTGTGCCATATTACTAGGAAATGTAAAACTCATAGGCTTTCTGTAAATGGCTCTCAAATGCTGTGATAAAATCTCTGCCTCGGCATTTCTCCAACGTATCACAGAGGGGACATCACAGTAAGAAGGTGCTCAACTTTTGGCGCCTTCCAAACAGATGGCATCAATTAGGTTTTCATCCACAGGGGGAATCAGGATGTGTCCCAAAAGCATAAATACTGGTGTCCAGCCTACCATTAGGAGGAAACCAATTGGATAAACTGCACTCCCTTTCACAACAAAAGTCCAGTGGATCATTTTAGTTGGAGTTTGCTTTACATTACCTGGATGAAAGCGACTACTTTGTACAGAAGAGACTCTGGAGCATAGCTGAAACTTGGCTTAACTGTAACTAATGCATCTCATTAAAAAGCGGTACAGTATTTCCCCAAGTGTTACAACTGTAAGTGCCAAGTATATTCCAGGCTTGGCATTGCTGTATGTTTCAAATTTATGCAATATGCCTAACCTCAGCCTCCCAACATTTGAAATACTGCCATGGACTGGAACAGACAGGAAAGCAGGCCAAAACCCAGTTAACACTTATCCTTAAGCGCCCTGGTTATTCACTATAGATTTTTTTTAAATTTATTTAAAGGAAGCCTGATGATGCACTATTTTTTGCTCCTCTTACATCTGTTGGTTTTACTCAGCATTTTGCATCCCTGTCACTGTCAACAGTTATTCCTGCCTCTAATCTTTTCCTCCTTCTTAATGTGACACTATATCAGTTTGACCAAAAAGTTACAGTCAGCAGTTCCTTTATAGGGAGCCCGTCATCAACTTAACTGATGATCTCGGCTCAAGTTTCCAACATCAGAGCCGTTGTTCTTCCCCACAGTGTAAAGCACGTTGCTTATTCAATACAGATCCTGTGTATAATTGTCTCAGTGAGATTCCTCTAATGACTGCTGTGAATATTGCTGCTGACAGCTGTTGAAAGACCATGCAACAACAATAACAATAGTAATAGCTGATGGGAGGGAAAAGACCCAACTGAGGATGTAATGGGCTTGCAACCCATGAGAGCTGTATTCAAAGCTGGTTCATCATGCTGCACACAGTGCATCCCCTCAAAACCATATGAAACGTAACAAATGGGAGAATTTGTGAGCTTGAGAATGATTTGTGTCTCCCGATCTTTTCTGTAAGACGTCCCCCTGCACCCCATCAGATGAACTCAAGCATCCCTTCATCAACACCAACCCTCAGGTTCCAGTTGTGCTCGTTGGATTGATCACTAACTATTTACAATGTTTTTCAATATTGGTAATATTTTGTATACACAATTAAAGTGTATTTTTTTCATTTTGCCATTGTCACTGGTTAATAATTGTAAATTATATATAAACATTATATGAATGGCTATTAAATAGTTGCAACATTTGCTGCATTGGTGTGACATGGTGGTTATTGTAAAGTGTTACCTTATAATCTAATCAACTTGTTATTTAAATGTGTTTAAATGAATGAAGTTACACCAGAACACTGTTTGCCCCTGTTAACTGCAGAAGTATTCCCAGTGCAGACGTGCCCCTGGTTAGGAATCACTGACTTACAGAATCAAAAATAAGATGAATATCTGAGCATGAACACAAGGCTATAAAACTGTAGTAGAGAGAAAAAAAACATTGTTTAAAAATAACAACATGAGGAGCCCTGAAAAACACAGCAAGGATAAAGAGGTACTTGAAGTAAAAACAGGGACCTCACATTGATCAGCACCTCTTGAGGAGTCAAAGATACAATCCATTTAAGTCAAGTGACATATTGCAAACCAAGCTGTAGACTCAAACGTGAAAATGGTGGGTCTGTAGGGTCAAGAGTTCAAGCAGCCAAAGAAGGAAAAGACCAGCGGGCAGAAACATCGAGAGTAAAATGGCCTAGGGCAACTGACAAAAGGGAACGGTGAATCCGGCACGAAAACAGCACTAGACAGGCTAAAAGGAAGAGCTGAGAGCAGAACAGATAAGATGGAGCATGTCGGAGAATGTCATACTGTATATGACTCAGGAGAAGAAAGGTGTGGAGTTCACAAAAACAAAAAAGGCAACATCAGAACCAAAGTGGTGTAAGCGACAGCAAACAGTTGTAGTGTGGAGGAGAGACAGCTGCAAAACGCATCGGAGAAAGGCATCAGAGAGGAAGATCAGACGGATCACAATGGAAGTGTCAATAAACTACAAGTAAACAAAGCAGAGTCTGTGAGGGAAATGAACGAGAAGAAAGGACAAAGAAGAAAGGAGTTGTGACAGAATTTTACAAGCACCCCTTTAAATATGTAGAGTTTCTCTTAAAAGGAATAGACTGGTGTGATTTTCTTCCTTTTATTATCCCTGAAGAGACGAAAACTAACAATGAATCCTTTTTTCTTTTTTTTTTCAAAAAGGATATCATGTAAAACCACGGCTTGATTTTATTTATTTATATTTATTTTATTTGCTGGATCCAGAAACTTTTTACAGGCTGCTGTGTACAAATATTGTCCAGATATTAAAAATCTAGTGGAAAAGTTATTTTGGAATGTAAGCAGAGGGGTATGTGGTCAAAGACAAACTGGTTCACACGTTATCCTGCCATGTCTGAGGGCAAAAGTGAGTCTTTGTTTCCCGAATCTCTACAACAGAGGTGTTGAATGCAAAGTTAGCACTACCCACAATATCTGCATTAATGGGAAATGCAGCAGGTTTACTTACTTTAAATCTTACAATAAGTAACAACCGGGTGACACGTGGCTGGAAGACAACAAGTCACCCACTGGGAAGATTTGGCTCTTTCATGTGTTTCCACGATCAGGTCTCAATATGGCAATGGATTTGGTATAAGGTTTTGTTTTGTTGTTTTTTTATTTTTATTTTGTTTTCACTTGCAGCAGCTGCAGCAGACAGTAAGCTGAAGGTGTTTCTGTGGATGCAGGAGGACAACTTGATAGAGGTGACACTGCACTCAGCCGACACTCTGGAATAGAAATGTTTACTTTCACAGGCCAAGTGTCAGGGCGTGGGCGGGGAGTGGGACTGTAGTTACATCCAGGTAACAGTACAAATGCACAACAATGCAGTTAGATCAAGGATCACATCCTTGTGGGTTATTGTTTCTATCTTTGCATAGCTTAAAAAAAGTGACATCCACCTTGATCGCTAATTCGATGCGGGAAAGTGTGACCCAAACTCAACAAACCCACACACACATTTCTCACAACACACTCTGGAAAGGAGTGAGCAGAGCTGTTGAACCTGGAGCAGACTGGGGAGGACTTCTGGGTGAGTAAGCCGGTTCAGGATGACGTTCAGGCAGGTGAGCACAACAACAAACTCCTTGAACTCCACAGATGAGAATGTCAACAACCGCTGCTTTGCCAAGCAATTATATGTGTGGGACCTGGTGTGTAAGCTTCTTCTTAGCTGTGATACATGTTCAGGGCTGCAGCTGTTGGTTCTCGTCGTGCATTATATGCAAACATCAGGCATTGTGAATGTGAGAGAGAGCTACACTATAGTTCTGTTTAAACAGTTTTCAATATCATAGTAGGTTCTTGACATTGTGTCACATTGCCATATTTTGGCTTTTGTTGAAACAGTGCTCCTGTTTCACAGTGTGGAGTGGAGTGCTACTCAACAACACTGTTCAGTGCTGCCACTGGAGGCAGGAAGCCAGATAGGAATTGGATATTGTTGTATAGTCAGTACTGTTGTTGAATCATGATAGAAATTTTTTGTGAAAAATACTTAATAAGTTTTTTTCTTCATTAAATGCAGAATTATACAACTAAAATCCCAACAAACTCTGGTATGATTCTCAGTCTAATCTTATTAGAAGCCTTTCTCAGTAACAAAACCTCTTTACACAAAAGCAGGAGGAGTAAAAACTGAGGTTTAATATAATCAGGGGTGTATTATAATATGTGTGCATCCGAGAGATAATACAAGGTGTCTTGTGGAGTCGTTGTTGTAAACAAACATTTTATTTAGATTCAATGTCATGTACTCATTGTATCCTTGAAGTCACAAATAACCAATAAATGTACTGAATGCAAAACCTGGAAACATTATTTTAAACCAGCATTGTTTATATCTGTGTTTACTTGGCCGTGTTCTACTTTTAATGCTATTGCTGGCACTCTGCTAATCTTTGGGGCGCTAACACCACCTGTAGATCAGAAAAATAGTGAGAAACAGTTGGCAGGAAAATGTATCAGGTCAAGTTTGTGCTTATGTGTGCACACGAACCAACAAAACGGGAGCCAACTTATAAAACCACCACTGAAAGCACCGCCCGCTGTCAAAAGCTCCACAGGGTACCTTTGAGAAATGTTAAAAGCTTCAAGTCAAGGGTTACAGTGACATTACGCTGGACTCGAAATAAGTAATTTGTTTCTTCTTATGTGGTCATCCAAATTGAATACAAACCCTCTAATATTATTACATATATAGGCTGGTAAATGCTTTTTGAATCATATATCACAGTAACACCGTATAGAATTGAATGAAAAAGTCCAACATGGGCTCAGAAAACACTGCAAAATCTAGCAAGAATATAATCCACACATGGACATCTTGCTGCAGGACCTGGTTCCAGC
>CAFUXE010001019.1:565475-594493 GCA_903364295.1 Serranus cabrilla | reverse complement strand
TCAGCTATAGTTAAAGGTTTTCAAGTGCTTGCAATCACTTCAGTGCATGAGGTCATTTTAAATGTTATAAGTACCATCAGCGTTTCTCCTGCTACAATATAATGTCTGATTGGAGGCGTGGATTACTATGGACGAATATAGAAAAGCGGGTGAAGGAGGTGTGAGTGGAGAGCTCTGTACCACTCCGTATTCACTGACAGGCTCTCAGTCTTTTTCCAACCAATGACCCCTTCAGGGTTGAGGAGTAATGGAGTACAATAATGGCATTGTGTATTTAAGTTACAAATTATTAGTAACTGTATTCAGTTACAGGTACAGTGTAAATTGTTGTTATCCTGTATACCCATGATACAAACAGGTGTAAACCGCAATGTGTCTCATCTATCCACATGTGATCTGATTGCCTAAGACACGTTTTAAAACCAAGTGTACACTGCTCTGTAATCCATAACTTCCAAAGATGCTGTTCCATTGCAACATTAGCACCACAGCAAAGAATGTCCATAATTGCATAAGCATTAAGATATATTAAGGCAGAGTCAGAGCAGAAATTTGAGAGAGGTGCAGCTTTTAAGAAGACTACCCATGGGAAGGACAAGACTTGTTTTATCTAATCACAAAAAAGGAGGTATTTAGTAAGCAGGCTGAAGAGTTGAAACCAAAATGTGAAAGGAGGGAGTACAACTCCTGGTGAAAGATCCCAGACTCCCACAAAATGTAAGTGTGCAAAAACAGTTTGTGATAAGACAAAATTGCACAGCAAGATCTTATTTACTAGCAGATAGCAGAAGGTAGTCCTGTTCGTTGCCCTGGAGACAAAGTGCACATCACATGATCTGATTTGATTATCAACAAAACATCGAACTGAGGCAACACTATTTTTCTGCCGAAAAGGCAGAATAAACATCCCTTCAGAAGGCGGACGCACAGCACCAACCGGAGTCAATCTTTCCATCCTGATATCATCTGATGCTCAGCCTTCAACCAGGAAAACACAATCCCTATTCAAGCTCACATCCTGGTTGTTAACACCCGGCTGACAGAATAATGACAAGATGGTGACAAAGGTCAAACATCATGGTGGAAGAGGAGACAGAGGGGTAGTGGGAGCATGAGGGAGAAGTGAATGAGACAGGTTTGTGGCTTACCAGAGTAAAAGGGCATCAAGGCCACATCGCTGAATAAGTTCGTGTGCTGTTTGGTTGGGAATGGCAAAAGATTTCTTAGTTGTATCCCAGCAGGAGTCGGCTGCATAAAATGAGCCTGTCAGTGTGCAGTGACTGGTGCACTGTCAGATTACAGCAGGAAACCCATTATTATGACCACTGCCATGTATTTGATAGGGGACTATCAGCTTGCCATTTCCTTTTCAGATGGACTGCATGGTGCCCACTATCTGGGACTATTCTTGGGTGTAGATTACAGTAAGTCAAACATCATGAGCTTAAATTGGTTCCTGGAAAGCATCAGCCCACTGGTGTCCGCTGTGTCACTGAAAAAAGAGCCATGCCTTAATTTTCCGACTGAATTCCCACTAATGGAGACTTTAATATTTCTATTACCTTGCAGTATTGTCCTGGAGGTTAATATTATTTTGCAATTAAAGCATCAATCCTCATTTACAAACCAGATTAGGCCATATATCTCTCACTGATTCCGCTTCAGCCTCATGCTGACTCTGCATCTCAGCTGTCGCCACACACACTGTACCACAGCGGGAGTGTTCAACTGTGAACAATGTGCTCTCATCCATGTGTTAACATAGTGGATTGGTGAATTGAGTTTTTGGTTGACCATTCATTCAATTTACAGTACAATTTACCAACAAGTCCTCCAACAAATAAGACCACGTAGGTCATTTTCCTACCCTCTAACAGGAGGGTTCCTAAAGCAGAGTAGCAGTTGCAGTTTTTAATTTGCAGTTAATGTTGGGAAACAGTTTGATGAGGGTTTAGGCAACAAAAGTACTTGCTTTGGATCCACCCAGACCTCCTTCCTACACATGCTTTGTCACTTTTTATACTACGTCACCTGACTTCCTCTTTCGCTCCTGGAATAATTACTACGGCCGACAGAAGTTGCGCAAACAATAAAAGGAAATATGGGTCATATCGATTTTACCGTCCCAATATTTTACTGGGATATACAGTATATGATGGCATTTTTATTTGTAACTCACCAAATCTTAGTTTGTCTTCCTACTCCAACAACTAGACACACTCTGGTTTCCACAAAATAAATCCTAAATTACCAAGTATGATGTAAAAATATGCTGCTGGTTGCATTCGGTTTTGACCTGAGTCAATAAAATGACAAAAATAATCTAAAACAGAGTGGTCAGTGTTGGCTTACTCACCTTTTATGATTACCACTAAATTGAAAATCCTCCCAAACAGGGACAGAGGCATTTTATTTCCTAATAGACCTGCTGGTTTCACCCGTAGAGACGAACCTTTACCTACGCAACACATCAGCTAAATACATCTTATACCACCCAAGCCAATGAGCTGTTGTACAAATTATTTAAAAAAACAATTTTGATTTGACATATCTGAGGTCAGTTCAAGTGTCCCCATTTTGCATTACAAATGCAAAGGCACAATAACTGAACTTTCCCTATCCCTCACAACAACCATAAAAAAAGGACCAAATTTTAAGTTGAGGTTGCTTCTGGTTCAGCTGCTTTTCATTTTCAGCTCACCAAGTACTGTACTTTTAACCAAAAGGCCACAGACCCATGAAATACTTACAGTAGTGGAGCTAATCGCATATTACAGCCCCTCAGTAGAAAATTGCCACTAACTTGGTACATGTGGCACTGTGAATCGTCGGTGAGAAACTCATCTTTTTTCAGCTCGGATGGAAGGTTTCAGGAGTGGACTTTTCTTGTAGATCTGCAGCTAAACCTGTCCGCAAGAATCTCTGCAGCTTCTCAAACAATTATATTGGGATTAAAAAGATAATCAATAATTATCAAAATATCTAAAACAATGTACTTAGCAACCTTTCCCCCCATGATGAAAACCAATGCATTTAAGTTATTATCGACTTGCACAGATGTATTAAAATGTTGAACAAATACAATAGATTGAACGGATAGTGAAGACCACCTTTTAGTTCCCAATTTTAATATAATATGGTGAAAAATATGACCATTAAATCCCCTCTTTCCAGTACAGTCTGTTCACAAAACAAATACCCAATTAACATCCATACATACATGGTTCAGTGAACCAGACACAGAAGCCATTATTAATTAAAAGAGTCAACAACAGCAGCTCTGAGGCAATGTTATTTTTGTGTAATTACCATGCTAAGGACATTCTTAAAATAATGTTACGGTGATGTGACAGTGATTGTCGAACAGTAAAACCCCCCAAGAGGACAGTAAAATCTACAGTGACTTTCAGCAATGCTGTGTCTCAATCTGGAACAATGCAAGTATGACGCATTGAGCTGTGCCGGGAATCTGATGAGTTACATCTAACTGGATTTATCACAGTGAGTCTGAGCAAAGCAATCATCATTTTTAACATGGGGATGTGCAACACACCTGCTCTTCACGGGGGTTGGCAGGTACAAAGAGATGTTGTTCCAACAACGTCTGCAGGTTAGAGCCTCTATTTTCATCTAATACAACATAAAGGAACATGGCTGGCACAATGATTTTCATCATGGTTAGTGGCAATCTTGTAGTTATAATTGATTTCAGGAACAAAGTAACACTGTTTCTGCGTTTAACCATATTTTGGCTCCAATAACTATGAGTGTTTGCTGTATAAATGAGCAAATAAAGAGTCAAATTGTGGATGTGGTTTAAGAAGTTTCTATGAACGCCTAAAATATCTTTTCCACAGGGAAAATCTGTCACTATTGGCACAAGATGACAGCAGCCAGTCAACATACTTTTTACAGTCACTTTTCAAGTTTGCAAGATACATTTTGAGTGGACTGTCACTTTAACTTGCAATGTAGAATGAATAAATGCATTTGTTTTTCATAATATGCATGTTGTTAGATGGGAAGATTGAGCCTCATTACAAACAAAGAGATTTCATCTTAAACCCCATTTCGACATTCACCAATGTTTTCTTATTTGGGATTTGTTCTGGAGGCAAGAAGGCTTAGGTTTTCTCCAATTATACACTTGTATTATATGATTTGAATTACAATAACATTTTTAAGAATTATTTCCAGCATTTTATAAATCAGCATGGTCTTTTGAATTAAGTAAACACTTGAATAACTCAATTCAGAACCATTGCATCCAGTAATTAGTGACCGACAATGTTTTTGTTTTTAAGATTATTTTGGGGGCTTAGGTTTTTTTCATTTGTTTGTTTGTTTTTTTTGTTTGTTTTTTGCTTTACTGGATAGTACCGTTGGAGACAGACAGAAAAAAGGGGGAGGAAGAGTTGATGACATGAAGCAAACAGCCATGGGTGAGGATTGAACCCGGGCCACTGCAGGATAAGAACTCAGCCTCAGCACACAGGGAGCAGGGCACCCCGACTGTGTTTTTGTGCTATATTATATCCACAACTGACTACTACTGAATATCATTTTGAAGATTTGGTTTTCATTTAATGCAGAAATATCTCCACTTCAGAAGTATTGACGTTTTTTGTCATTTTATAAACAGAAAACGGAGGAAAATACAGATACATGAAGCCTATTGGTATAATACGGTGCTACCACCAGACACAGTTTACTCGGTTTAGCCCCAAGATTAGAAACATGGTGAAACCTGGCTCTGTTGAAATGTGATCAAATCTGCCATCTCTTACTCTCGGTTCCCAAAAATGTCTACTTTTCCTTTAAAAGTTTGTGCTCCGAGTCTGTGTTTGCTCAGTGAGAGTCAGCCTCACTGCAGCCAGTTCTGCTGCCCACTGATTCAGAACGCTGGTTTAACTGTCAACAGGCGATATGTTACACAATGTGAGTGGACACCTGCCAACCAATCAAACAGCTACTATATAAGAGTTATAAGAAGAGTAGATTGGGGTGCAGCGGTTTGCACATCATGCTTGCACACAGTGCTGCAACAAAAGCAGCTGTGGAAACATGTGCCAGTGGTCTCACTGCAGGTCCATCTCCACAACACAAACACACACATGCACAGTAATGTGTACATCCATCAAAACTTAAACTGTTACAATGTCATTCAATTTATTTTCAAAGTATCGCACGCCCACACTTCAGCCAAATCTCTGTCATGTCTCATACCCTGTCTGACATTCCCCTAATTTGTCACTTGGCCTTTCGGATAATGGTTCACAGGGACAGAGCGACGCGCAAATCATTTGATTAAAGTGGCGCATTACAGTGAGTGTGGAAATCAGCCTGACAGGGAAATGTCCCAGATGTTAGGTTTTGGACAATGAATATGCAGAGGGGGTGAGACTCCTGGCAGTTGGCACAGGTTCATTCCCTGCATTCGGATGGCCTCATTCCTGTCAGAGCCACAGCCACACAATGTCCGTCTGAAGACCTAAAAATAGTAACAGAGGCAAAGAGCAGTGGAGAACCGTGCTCTCTTCAGCCTGCACTGACCTGAGCACATTCAACTAAGTTGCACTGTCACACATTGTGATCTTCTGCCTCGACAGGGCAGTGTATAGAAAACTGTAAGTATGACCATACTATACATCTACAATATGTCTTCTTCAATAACAACTTTGTTTTTTACTGTCAAGCACTCAGCTCTCCTAGATAGAAAAACAGCAGAAATTCCCCTGAGCTCCACTAGCTTGTGTCTGAGTCACATGCTCGGTCCACAGATCACTCTCGCTGATCATTAAAACGACTCTGCAGCATTTGAGTTTTTGATGGCTCCTCGCTTTTACTGAAGAAATGACCGCTGACTGTGCTGTCAACCATCTGCAGTCATGATTGCCCTCAGTCCTCTTTCTCCCAGTTTTCAGAGCTGGCTCTCCCCCTCATTGTTGCTTCTACCACGGCATCTCTCCAGGAACAGCCAGCTCTCAAGTGTGCACACTGCAGACAGCCGTAAAATGTCCAGCCTGCCCAAGCATTGTCGCTACAGTGGTTTCTAGGAATTTGTGCTGCTTCCTTGGGTCAACTTAAGATACACACTTGGTATTCTTGGCTGAGGCAGTGGCTTTCACTCCGCTTTTCTCCCTCTCTGCAGATAGTGTCGGTTTCATCCTTCACTACCCGCCTGAAGAACCTTCTCCAGTCCATGTCAGTTTGCCTTTCATCCAGGTAATAAATTGAATAGTTGGGAAGCTGTTAAGTTCTTTCCTCTGCCGTTTTCCCAGTCCACCATGGTACAGTTGATCCTGCTGAGCTGCATCCTGAGCCATTAACTTTCTGTCACTCTTTACTTTTAAGTGACATTTCTTTAACTTTACTTTTAAACTTAAAGAGTAATTGATGGCTTGCTGTAGCTACAGTAACCCCTAGAAACCTCCCGGCTCAGATCAGACTACTAATATCAGCCTGAAAAACGGCACCAGCTGACAGACTGGCATGCTGGTAGAGAAAATGAATGATGCATGTGTCATGGTAGATAATGTATTGATTGGATTATATTGTCATGAAGCAACATACATGTAACACACTAATCAATCACATGATGCAAATAAAAACAATTTAAATATTAATGCTCTGCGAAGCCCGACACAGGATAAAAACTGAAATATTGTGCATTTTAGACCCTTCTGGAGGCACAGACAAGACCAGACAAGCTAAATGTTGGACCAAGTCACTGCAGCACCATGTCCTTGTCTGACATGGTGACTATGTTGAAAGACATTTATGTTGTTTAGTCTTATTCTGCCATGGCTACCATTGGAAATCTCATCCATCATAATGAAAGTCAGACCCACTAGAGAGTGAAAACAAAAAGGGCTTCAGTTTTTGATTGGCAGTATTCAATTTACAAAACATGAATATTGGCAGAGACAAAGTATTGTATTGGCTACTTTATTATGCACTGCTGTTTACACAGAAGGTCTCCAGGCCCTGTACAGTGGCTGCCTACTGCTTCCAATGCTTAGGATGGGTTTATTTACATTGTGCTCAGTTTTATTGTATGTGCCAATACATTTGATTAGAATAATAAGCAGCAAAAAGCTTGTTCCTTTATGGTACATTTTAACTGTCAAGATGGAAATATGGGAAAACTTTGGAGCTTTCTATTTGTAGATTTTCATTTTCACATTATTTGGCTAAACTAAACAAAAGCAGATAAAACAAGCAACAAAGCGATTTGTGCCAAGACATGTTGCGTTCCACTAAAGGCACATTCAGCACAAATACAAAGGGTTGATATTAAGAAGTACTTAAGTTATATACTGTGCTTTAATATCAACCCTAATGATAATGCAACAACTCCACCAAAATATTACAACGGCTGCATCAGGATATAAAAAGAGCTGCAAAGTCACAATGCAAAAAACAGTAAAGCACTGCAAAGCCAAAATGCATAATACAGCAAAGCACTGGACAGCCACAGTGCATAATACAATAGGTGCATCAGGATATAAAAACAGCACTGCACAGCCAAAATGCATAATGCAATAAAGCACTTGCAGTCCCTATGCATAATACAGTAAAACACTGCACAGCCACAGTGTGAAAAAAACAGTAAAACACTGCACAGCCACAGTGCATAATACAGAAAAGCACAGCCAGAGTGCATATTACAATAGCTGCATCAGGATATGAAAAGAGCACTGCCCAGCCACATTATAAAATAATAAAAACATGTCTTACCTTTACGTAGTTTACAAGCTAGGAGGAGTTTGCTCTTCTCTGCAACCATCAATCACATCACCAGAGACCAGATTCATCAGGACCCCTCTCTCCGTCAGCATCAGCAAACTGTCCTGTGTTATCAGTAAATGAAAAGATACGTCAGTGCTGTTAGCTAAAGCAGCACTGTCGCTAACTGTAGCAACTTTTTTCACAGTTTCACCCTCAGTCAAACTGATTTCTGGTGCTCTGTTTTATATACAGTTAAGTCTGTAATGGTAAATTTCATACTCGCTCGATTTCCAGCTTGCGTCTTGCTGCTGATGCAGACGTCCTCAAGGAGTTGAAGAGGTTAATGTCAAACAGGTTTGAAAACTTTGACAGCAGCCCAACCCTTACCAACACTCTTTCTGTATTTATACTGGTACATTTGTGAAACTTGTGACAAATAGGAACAAGTAAACTTCAGAATAAGGGAAGGCTAATTAAATATCAACAAAAGACCTGATTTGAAACAAGGTTACTTCAGATAAAATAAAGATAAATGATAAAAGGACACATTCTCAATAGGCCTGTCCATGATGAAATACTTCCACATATAGGACAGCAATCTACCTCATTTAGTGACCCAGGCATTTCCATGGACAGGTTTCTAGCACAGCGTATATAAAATAAGCTTTTCAAGGTTTTACCGCCTCATATCACACAATGACCTTAATATATCTGCCAAGGGTGGATGGGTTTGTTGATCAATACCAATAAGACGAGGTAGATTTCTGGCTTACAAAACTTGTTTTCCGGTCTTTACACTGTTGGAACCCAAACTAAACTCTTTGTCCTCTGAAGTTTGACACCATTATTCCTCAGCTACTCGCATTTTAACGGCATAAAGATAGAAGATGTCGCTAAAGGCCAATGGTGGGTCTTTAAAACCATTTTGTGAAGACAATAAATATGACACAGCCAGGGCTGCAGCTAATGATTGTTTTCATTGTTGTTTAATCTGCCAGTGATTTTCTTGATTAACTGTTTTGTCCAGATAATGTCAGGAAACACTAAATAGTACAAAAAAGGAGCATCACAATCACCAAAGCCTTCCCTTTGACAGCCTTAAGTACAGTCCACTTTAAGATGCAGATGAAATGTCTCATATTCAGAAGGACCAACCATTAGACGGTGTTCTGTGGGTTCAAACAAAAAGGCTGCAAAGGGTTCAGATCTCAGTAAAAATGTTCTACAATCAGGCACTCGCTAAGAGCAGTCAGAACATTTTTAGTAAACAACTGGGCACAGGCACCATTAAAGTTGGGATGAATACCATGTTTCACTAATAGCAAATCTTCTCTAAAGGCTGGATTTAAAAATAGGCTGCAGCTGAAACTCCACTTTTTGAATAATTCACAAATAACATATACAGGCCTTTGTTGAAAATTGTGCACCTCTATCTTAGATGCTGTGAAAATGCTCATTAGGCCCCTCAGCCATCCCAAACGTATAACAGCTGTCAACTCTCTCATTAATGCCCACGCCATAAAAATACATCCTACCGCATCCATGGCTCTGGGTAACCTTCACTGGCCTAATGCACAGCAAAACACTGTAATGGTCAAATATATCTTTCTCCTCTTTCAAGCCAGTTAGCACTTTGAAAGCAAAACATATTCCACTGAAATGTCACCATTTATGATGTGCAGGTAGGATTAATCTCTTCTGTAAGGCTTTACACCCTCATTTTGAGGATAACACTGCATTATTCAGCACGTATTTAATTTTTTACTTCAAGCAATACCAAGGGTCTTTAAATAACTACATTATGATCACAGAAAGAGGAGAATATCATTTTAATATTTCATTGGTGCAGCCCAATAAAGATTACATGTATGTTTTATTAAGCAGCAGTCCCCAACACTGTGTGGCTTGTGCGTACTGTACATTCTTCACTGTGCAGCTGCAAGCAAGCATTTGCATGTTTCTGCTAGATCATAAAAAAGCCATTTGTTGGTAAAAATGTCTGGAGAGAAAACAGCAGAGTGATGGGCACAGAGAATAATTGTTTCTTAAAAAGAAGGCTGAATTTATGCTGCTGTAGGATCCAAGCTGTTTAGCAACTCAAGACAATTCTCTTTAAAATTTCAGTTAAATCTGCACTACATGATGACAAACTCTGTCTAAATGTTATCCTATAAAAAAGGGTATAAGGTCACTTAATAAAGAAGTACCCCTGGGTGGTATGCACAGTGTTCAACTTTTTTAGTCTAATATTTGACTCTAAGAAACAGGAATGATTGATTGTTGCTTTCTTCTGAGCCCTTAGGGATGTTTCCAACATAATTGTAAACTGAGCACAACAGAAATCCTTTCTTTGTTGCAGCAAGACACAAAAACTGCATAATGATGCCAATGTGCATCCGCTTTTGTTTTCATGGAATTGGAGATTTGAATTTAAAAAATATGCAAAAGAGTGAAAGATACTGTGGACCCGCACAGTGTGGACTCCCATATTTCATTAAATTAACTCAGTGACTTGAAATACAAACTTACTTGGAAATGCTGCATGGGTTTCCCACTATTAAAGAACTAACACACACAGACACTGAAACCACTCGATTAAACTGAGAGAAGTAACACAAAAGTAATTTCAGTTGTCCTCTGTGGGGCATTGTGGTTGGCCTCAGCGTTTCAGAGAAAACTGGACACTCCAATAGGTTTTCTACTGTAAATGATGTTTCTAGAGGAGCAGGTCAGGCAACATTACTAAACGTTTCTTACTGTTCACCATTAAAATGTGACTTGAGGAGGAAGACCTTAAGCAATAATATCAAACAGGTTGTTCTTGATTGACTGTTAAGATAAGAGAAGCAGTCTTGCTCATTTAACCTTGGATACTGGAAACAAATAGCCTTGTTATACCTTTAACTTGTGTAGTTTTACATTGTTGTGCACTATTTTCAATGACATCTCAGCGTCTTTGAGTTCTCTTGGTGGGAAGAGCATATTTGAAAGTGTTTAAGTGTTTTCTAAGCTGTCCAGCAGCAAATTGTCTTGGCATACTTTCTCTCTTTACCACCTCTGGTTCCACTTCTTGCTGTAGCATAAAAGTTTGGACTGACCATGATGTGTAAAACAATTATTGCTTTGATTTTTCAATCATTTCAGTGATTCAAACAGTAAGAAAGTGTTTTCATGGTGCAGCAGGCAGAGGAGAAAGGAGTGAAGTAAATTACCATCACCAAGAAGGACAAAGAGAGGACACAACACATGAGTTGTTGTTGACTGGCTGACTGCCACCAAGGTGCCAAGGTGAAACAGACAGAGTTTTAGCAGTGTAAACATAACCTAAAAGTTTGTTGAATTCCCTGAACTGTTGGCTTACAGGATGTGCTTCGGCCTACTGTGTGAGTGACCCAGTCTGCCACATCATGGCCCACACTGTTACTTCTGTATCCTAAGTGAGTGTGGTGTAAAACAGCTGCAGATTTATACAAATCCATGGTTACAAAACATTATAACAGTCGCTGTTTCTGCAGGAGAGAGCGAAGTTTGAAGGGTGCTTCATTCAGCTGAGAGTGTGACTCCTCTTGTCACGGAGTGGAAGGGTGTAGTGGATCCAATGGAGCTGGGCCCATATTTACATCAGGCATGCGTAAAGATTACTGGATACAATGCTGGAGGCAGGAATCTGCTTATTCCATATGAGAGCTGCTGGATCTTCCACTGCTCTTCTGCATCTATTGGGCCCATATGGATTGCGCTCTAAAGACTTTCGGCAGCAGCTACTTCCGGGTAAGCGTTCGGATTTGATCTTACAGCTCTTTTTGACTTTCCAAATGTTATGGTACAATGGAACAAGTATTTTTGCTGGTTGTGACGTTGGGAAAAACATTTATTTACAGATGCTTCTTTACCAATGTAAAGTCCATGGGAAAAGTCTTTCTGGCACCAATAGCATCACATGATGCAGCCCGAAATTGGAATTCCATCGTTTCGCCACTACGTCAAATTGACACCGCTATGTTTTCACAGTAGCCCAGAAGGCACAAACTAAACACTGGCTATAGAAAGGGCCTTTTTCATTGTAACATAACCTGAAGCCCACTCGTTATTTGACAAAACCCTTGGAGAGTTAGACGGGAACGGAGTGGTCGTAAAGCGGTTGCAATCCTCAACCTCACCACTAGATGCCACTAAATCCTGCACACTGAACCTTTAAGTTGGGACGAGATGAAGAAGAATCTGCATGGGTTGGTAAAGGAACAACCAAGGTCAAGGTTAACAGGAAGTCATTGGTAACTGTTGGAAAGCCACACAAGGTGAACAGGTCTCAAAGTATCAAAGTCAGATGCCTGAAACTCCAACTTCCACCTCTATCTCCTCCCTTTGAGGTGTTGCTACTTTATAATAACACTTCTTACACTGTTGCTTCTCAGAGACAGCAATCATTATTTGCACAGCCACAAGAGGATGCTTGTCAGGAAAACATAAACATAGGTTGTTTCAGGTAAAAAGAACAAGGCTGTTATATCTCCAACAATAACACTCACAACTGAAAGCTGGTGAGGAATTTTAAGAGTCGTACTGCTCTGCAGACACATGCATTTAAAAAAAAAAAAGGCCCTTTGGAATGTATGTTGATTAGTGTTCATTGTGCTGAATTAATCCTCATTTGCTCTATGTTACTCAGCATTTACAAAACAAACAGAAACCTGGCAGCCCATTAATTCTGGCAGCCCCTCTCACTCTGTAGGAGGAATATTATTGTTGACATATATCCCAGCTCTTATTTGGAAAGGGCTCCATTTTAAATTAAACATTAATTTAATATATTAAATGTATGTAAACAATTCATTACCAGCAGATGAGATCTGATTTTATTTAAGGTGTCATCAGTCACTGAAAAAAAATTATCATGGTTTATTATGAGTTGGTCATAATATTATGAGCATGAGATTCATCTGAGTTGAGTTCCAATGCTTCATAGCAGCCTGACAGCAGTTAAACTAATAACAGGAGCAGACTTTCTCCACCTCCACTCTGTCCTGAAAATGATGGTAAACTGGCAGCTAAAGACAAATAAAATATGCAAAGGTCCCATAAATATTAAGATTAAAAAAACATGGATCGAGAGTTGATATTCAAGGACATAAAGCCTATAACATCATAATTCAGACTGATCGCCAAGTTCTGCTTCCATGTGGGAAACAAAGGCCAAATTTAAACTTTAATGATCTGTTCGACTCAACAGACTACTGGGCATAAAGTGCCTTGTGGTCCAGTTGAGAGCTTTCTGAAATGTATTATCAGCTTGACCTCCTGCATGTCCAACAAGATCTCCAACCAAAACAACAGAATATACTGGTTTTGCATGTTCTTAATCACATATGGTTTGTGGCTGTAAAAAATTATTTTAAAAAAGGCTGCAGTTTCAGTGAATTTATCCTACAAAGCTTAGGGCAAAAAACTTTTTGGTTAGGCATTATAAAATACAGGTTAAAAAGTAAGTAAATGCACGTATATGCGGGAAGTGAAGTAGTTACGAGGGTGACGTGAGCCACAAACTTACAAAAAGTAAGTTATGTAAACAGTTGTTTCCTTTAGTTTTCACATGGGACACGAACCCCCTTCTCCTGGTCTGTCGGTTCGACACATCCACCTCCCCTCCCTCCTGTCAATCACTTCCACTACACCAGCAAGATGGCAGCGGAGGACAGTCTAAAATGTAAATATGAGTTGTATTTTGCTGCCTGTACAAACGCCCTACATTGTCAATTTTTGAGGGGAGACCAGTCTCGCATGTCCCACCCATCAGTAAACTCAGCCTGTAAATAAAAATGTACTGAAGGTGAACACTAACCAGGAAAGCCAACTGATTGGATAATCACAACACTGAAGCATATCAGTGTGCAGTGTGGTGTGGAAGCATTTTGGATTCTACACCATACATGCTAAATTAGCAAAATTACCAATGCAAACAGAAAGTAAAAGCGGCTGCATCTGCTGCAGTGGAACAACTCAATTGTTATACTAAGAAGACTAAACTAAAGGGTAGGATTCTCTCTCTGACCACAGCGGATGGATATGGCTAGCGGCACATGCTTCTGTGACAGACTCACACATTACACTATACACAACCCTATTTACCCTAAAAACACCTTATTCCTGCAAGTTTGGATCATAAAGTTAAACAGGGAGAATATCAGTACTCAGACATTTTGTAAGCCAAAAGGAATTTTATCATTTGGTTAAATAACAAAGGCTATCAAAAAAACTGTAATTAATTTATTATAGAGCTGAAATAAGTGGATTTAATGATGATCAATGGAATACTAAAAAAAATTAACAATACATAAACAAATGTCTTCATTCTAGCTTCCCTAATGAGTATTCTCTTATATTCTCTGTCTTCTATGATAGTAAACTGATGTTTGAGCTTTGGGCCGTTGGTCAAAACAAGACGTTTATAGATGCGAACTTGTGTTAGGTATCATACATTATTTACAGACATTTTATGATTCAACCTATTTAAATCATAAGTGTTAATAGCACTTGTTTATTTTTATTTACTCCCAAACAGTATTGCACCCAGCAGATATTTTAAGAGACAATTTAAAAAAGGAAAACATCTTACTCCCCTGACACCGGAGCTGGTTAGCCCTGTCGCATGCTTCCACTATTCAAATGCTTATTTCTGTGCACTCATTACATTCTGCTCTACAAGGCGCAGTCAATTTTGGAAACTGGCAACTTTGTGTTGTATGGGTACAAACCGAATTCATATAAAAGCTAAGTTTACTCTGCTGCTCAAAATACACCTGCATATTTGATGCACAGCACCTCGGCTCTCTACTTTGAGAGGAGGAAAGTCCCTTTCTGATGGATTATTAGATCCCTGACCTACAGCCACTGAATAATCCCACCCTTATCGATAAGATGCTGCATCAAATTGGCTTAAATAAACAATGCCCTTGTATTTCAGTGGCTCTTCCTCACGGAATTGGCAGAATGGGGTAAACAAACTTTCACATTTCATTTGGGATGGTGAGCAGTGATGCATACAGAGCCAGAGTAGTGAGCAATAGGACATGTTTAAGCCTCTGACACTACTGCTGGGCAAATTGTTCTATTAAAAATGACCATTTAAATGTAGGGTCACTGGCATCAGTTTAGGCCAGGAGTAGAACTCACAACTTTCCTGGTCAAATCCATAAAACTAAAAGAAGAAAATATAACCAGAAAACTCAAACATCCTCGGATATGACGCTCAATATATCAAAATGCCTTTCCACACCAGCTGGGAGAAACTTTCTTGCATCTGGCATCGAAGTGAGATTCAGTTTATCAAAGATCTTTGAGATACAGTTTTCATTCTGTCTCTGCTGACTAGACATTTGGATATATGGGAGTAATTGGGGTGGGAAGCCACAAAGAAACAGAGTGAGTCTCAGTGATGGAGGGGTTCACCTCGTGTTCTTGTTACAGCTCACTCTGGCTTGTTAAGCCTATGCTATAGAGAGGGACACTGAGTCTCACTGTGGCTTTACTACTCAAGGGTCACTGAAGGTGGAGGACTTCTCTGCTCCATAATCTCCCATATCTGATATTGAAGCAGACAACCGAGAGGATCCAGGTGTCTGTTAGCTCCTCTTCAAACCCCCAGGGTGATGGCTGAGCTTTTAGAGGATGACACTACAGAGTGAAGGGGAGCACAGTACAAGTCTTGGAGAGGAAAGACATAGCATGCTATATATTCTCTAAAAGTACAGTGTTTGGGCCAGTTATACAAAAGTCTGTTCTCATGCATTAAGCATTTAGCAGTGAATTACCAGCAGTAATGTGAGCAGTGTTATGATATTCACATTTTTAGGACATTCTGTAAACAAAAACTATAGATTTTTCTGTCACATTTCTGGCTACTTCCATGAATGTTTGTGATTCATGTGCTTTCCTCCAAATGCACAGCACCTCTGAGTGCCACAGGGCAAAATCTGCAGAGGCTGCTTTGACAACAAATAATGCTGTTTGATCAGTTTTATGGGGAGAAAACACAGACCTCATCTAAGTGCAATATTAAACTGAGGTTCAATGTTTAACTATACCTTTAAACAATATGTTTTCTTCAGCTAGACCTTTTCATAATGCCTCTATAGAACAGGTACTACAGTATGCAGAGTTATGTTTGCTATTTTAAAACATCTTCACTTAACACCTGCTTTCAACAGCTGCACTGAGCTCTATTCACTAAGGACATATTCATTTTTGACCTCTCGGGTACAGTCAGTAATTGCAAGTGACTCTTAGAAGCAGCTAGAGGCAAAAATGAATATAAATCATCTCGTGTTTCCAGCAGAAATCCAGATAAAGCTCCTTCCTGAACTTGAATGAGTGTCATGGACATAACTAAAATGACATTACCGAATGATTTCTGATCCCGCTGAGTGCCCTTCAAGTCTACAGAGATCAGAAATACCAGGTACTTTACTGGGGAGCATATTCTTAAAGATTTATATCTTTGAGTGAGTGGAGGAAAATAGCAGAGCTGCAACACTTAATCAATAAGTTAATCTACAGAAACGTTATCAGCAACAATAACTGATTAATCAGCATGAAGTCTAAATATTTGATGGTTACAGTTTAACAAATTAGGGAACTTGCTGCTTTTCTTTCTCCAACATAATAGTTAGTTGAACATTTTTGTGTTTGGATTGTGTTACTTTTTTTGTTTTACTTTATAGACGATTAGTTAATTGGGGAAAAAATAGGAAGATTAATCCACATAGAACAATTCAATGTTTTTGTTTGACCCAAGCAAGAGCACACTTCATGCTCCTGCAGCCACTCCGGGCCTTTCATGCATCAGTTTGACACCCCTGCAATAGGCAAAGTACCACAAATATACTGAATGACAAAAACAATCTGCATGGTTGTTTCCCCAAAAACTGCAAGGCATTAACATAAAGTCATGGTTGGTGTCAATGAGTGCCTCAGGTTGGTTACGTCTTAGGTCATAGCTTCAAGCGTCCTTGGGTTTCTTGAAAGGCGCCATATAAATGTATAAATGTGTGTTCTTGATACTGATAAAGACATTAAATTTGGTGCTTCTCAGGTACACTTTGAGGTCATGATTGATTCTGCTGGGACAAACAGTCATGTGACAAATATTCACTAAAAATCTAACAGAATGACAGGCTATTTACACAGAGCAGAGAGGAGAGGACAGGAGAGGTTGCAAAAATGCATATAGTTCAATATGCATGTGGAGACCCTTTGTTTCTAATATTCATGAGACTTGTGAGCAAATGGAAAATAAAATTCTGTTTTATTCCATTTTGAAAATATTTATCATCTTATGATGTATCTCATTATAACTGGTTTATACTGCACAAAAGACATTTTAGCCCCGATTGTGCTGATTCCATAGAGGTGCAGGACTTATATATATTGGGGTGAAATAATGGGCCACAGGGAGTAAAAAACACCCTGGAACAGCTTGTTGAGGGTTAAGTGGCTATAGCTATATAACTGAGCTTTAGCACCACCTGAGACAAATCTATCACAAACTTGTAAAACAACTCTTTAAACTGCTTAAGACATTACAGTTTACTGCATTCATCTTGAGGCCAAAATGTCCTTAAACGCTGTCTTCTGCTGAGACAGTCACTGACAGATACCTGGTGTTGTGTTGAGCCACTGGAAGTAAGTAGGCAGCTCGATACAGGCCATATATCAAAGCGAGCTCCCAACTCCCCAGCTATGACTTACAGGCGTTATTAAAATGTTCACTGAAAGTCAGCCTGATGCCCAGCAGGTATGAGTGGTAAACTTTTTAAGAGTCCCTGCATATAAATTACAAATTTGTACCATCAAATTAATAACTTGTGTGCACATGAATGGTAATTTGTATCCTTTAATTTGTTATTCTGAATTACTTTGTTCGCTTGAATTAATAATTTGCTAATACAAATAAACAGGAGATAGTACATTTGTTTTTTCCACCTGCTTTCTGGTGTTGCTGAAAACAACGACCAAGGCTGTGTGCCAAAACGCATTAGGTTTACTAAAAAGCCAGTTCGCAGCACAATAAATGTCCGTGGAATTCCCATTTTCTCTTGGTCCTCAAACCAAACGGTAGGTGCCAAATTCCCCACATTTGCTCTTCTCAGGAGGCCAGCCTCTGTCACCTTGTTCTGTCCAAACTTCTCTTTAGGAGACTTTTGGGAGGCAAAACCAGGAGCCAAAGCCTCAGGCAGCAACTCTCCATTCAGTGGGCATTTGGAGCTGGATATGTAAATTACGCTGTTTTCAGAGAGTGAATGAGAGGCGAGAGATCACCTGTTTAAACACAATGTAACCCATGCAGAAGATTTATAATAAGATAGCATATGAGATGTTATGTGTTGGGGTATGGTATTCTAACACAGTGCGGGGTATTGCCATATATTAGATTTATATCTTAATTAAGAAGCACACAAAATATAACTCAGGCATTGTTAATTTAAAAACGGCAGGATTGTGATAACCTCACAGCCTGTACTCAGGAGTTACTTGAAAAGCATTAGCAGGGTTTGGAGGTGAAGTGCAGTAAACCTGGGGAATAAACCCATCTGTGAGCTATCTCTATACTTCAGCAAAAGTTGTGAACAACCCTTTTTTTTGGGCTTGTCTCACAATATCAAAGTCCCTAATGATGGATTGTTACTGAGTCAACCAACGGAAAGAGAGCTGTAAAATAACACACACACACACACACACACTCTCTCTATCCCCTTATTTCTGCCACCCACTGTGACACCATTTTTTGGCAATAATTGGATAACAATGCGACACAGACAGTCTACTGGGCAAAACTGTTTGCTGATAATGTAACAGTCATTTGTTATGACTGATTGGTGTCTGGTTAGAAGAATAATCTTTCTATATCTCTCAAGGAAAACACTCACTACCTACAGGGAAATATCTCACAGTTGACAAGAGCTGAAATGATTGCTCATTTAGTCAATTAGCCAAAGAACAGAAATAATTGCAGTACAGTTGATGACTGTTTAATATCATTGTAAATTGAAAATCTTTATAATGGGCTTTATTTTTATTGATTTTTTTCCTAGATTTTGCAGACCACGCCAATGAAAATGATACGAAAATATTCTGCAGATTATTTGATAATCCTGGTGGACAAGAGGTTTAAGATGCTGACTTGGATTCATAACACCACCGGTGTAGCTGTGGCCTTTAGTTAAAGCAGTCATTCCTTTTCTCTTCACCTTTTCTGTCTCTACATATAAAAATAAAATATATATTTATATAAGAATCATCAATTGAATTGCAGGCTGTACTTCCTTTACTGTACAGTTGTGTAGTAATCAGTAAACCTATTCAGCACAGGGTCAGTGTTCAGACACTCTGACAATGGGAATAAAATTACGTTGCAATTACACATTCTATAAAAGTGGCTCTTTGCTGGATTTTAACTACGTGGCACCTCTTTTTTTTTGTACTTACATGAACAATTGCGATGCCACATCACAACCGCATATATATTTGTCTCAAGTCATGCAGAGAAGATTGAAACAAAGCGAGGTGGCTTATTGAAAAGAAGTTTTATAAATGTTTAAAGTGAAAATCAGGAGCTTCAAGCACACTTATTGCACAAACTATTCCTACTTCACCACTTAACACACCTGGATTTCTCAAAGTAGCACTAATTATCCAGCCGATTCAGTTGTTATCACACTACTGAATGGCCATTTAACAGCACTTAACATCCCATAATTATTGGCAAGTAGTGGCCTAATCTACCTAGTAGGTTCAGCAGGTCATTATCAACTCAAGTTATGGAGTATAAAGCAAAGGGGGAAGAAAGGGAAAGTTAAGCTTGAAGAGTTGCTTTGAGTTTGGCGGGGGGAGTGGTGGGTGGTTCAAACAAACCCAGGACTTTCACCCAGGAGAGCTGCTTTCCTGTCCTGTGTCAAACCAAGAGAAACTATGCTATTTGAAGAAACATCACTCAACTTCACTGCGTTATGTTCTTACAAAACCAGCAGGTCTAATGTCAGTTCTGGAATTAACATTGCCCATGTAACTTAGCATCTACATGGATTTATTTGACTTATTACACTTCTTATTACAGATCTTTCATGCCACCTAACCAGAACCAGACCAAAGAAAACCGCAAGCTTTTTGGTGCCTAAACAAAATACAAAGTGAAATGGAATGAAGCATCCATTGAATGGACTGATAACAACCTATTGTACCTGCTAGAAGGTAGAGTAGGCCCCTTCTCGCCCATACCTATGGGGAAGTGCTGATAAACGCATATTCAGTAGTGACTTTGTCCAAATTGGGTGGATTTTCACTCAGATTATCTGTTCCCTGTGTATCCAACTGTTCTGTCTCCTGCTGGAAAAATAAATAAATTCCTCCTATCCAATTTTCACTCAGCTGAAAATCACAACGCCAACAGATTCCTGGATTTCTTTTGCACAATAAAAAGCTGAAAAATAATGAGCCAAAAGTATGCAAACAAAACAACAGTCACCAAAAATAAAAACAAGTTCTCTCTCCTCAACTAAAGTCAATGTGCCCTTCAGCTCAGAAACTCCAGCTGCCCCATTTTAGATGCAAGATACACAGTGAATGTTCTATTATAAAAATTGTCATGGCTCGCTCCTCGGCATCACATGTCACCACCTGAATCTTGTTGAATTGGTTCAGTCCCCGCTGAGCAGAATTGCCCTGATTACTCCTCTACTTCCTCTGATGGCCCCAGACTCCAGTCTGCAGTCTCTCTCTTGTCATCAGTGTATCAAGTTTTCAGACACAATAAAAAACAGCTGATCTTAAAACTCCATGTACACATGTTGATTCTGACCCATGCCAGGCAATGACAATGCATTTATGGAGCTACTTTTCACTAATTAAAGACGCTTGGAGATATTTACACAAGAAGTAGTTCAACATATTTTAGAGTTTTGCGTTCAGAGTTAGATCTGTCGAAACATACTTCACTCTGCAGTACAAAATGATAATCTTCCTACAACTCTTTGACACCAGCTGCAACATGAAAGTATTCTTGAATAGATAATTTCTTAGAAGCAATTGGCAGCATGTTTTATAATATGATTTTGCAGTCTTTGTACCTGTGCATGTCTACATTCTTTGTCAAGCCATGAGATCTTTATTGTGTCTCAAAATCAAATAAAAATAAATAAATAAGCTGTTAATATCTATGCGTTCCGTTCAAACATATTCCTCTATATTACCTGCAGGTCTTTTTTTATATTGCAGCAGCTTATAAAATGGCAAGCAATTTGTGAGTCAATATCTGACCTTTTCACACCATTTTTAAATCTGCCTCTCCTCCCTTATGCACTGCTTTACATACACTGATGCACCGATTCGATGTATTAGATTGGTAACGGTGTTGATACTGACCTTATTACGCAGATTGTTATCATCCATGACATGACTGAATCACAAATGCAGACGCTTTGTCAATGTCATTATAAAATTCAGCATGAGTTAGATTCACTCTGTCACGGTAGGCAGCTCACTCTGTTCTCAATGCTACACTAATGTCTCTAGTTATCACATATAAAAATGATTAACATGAGTTCTACGTTTTAACCATCTGAACGTTAAGCTGTTTCAGGGTATTTTTATAATTTCGAAAAACAATTATAGAAAAAGAAAATAACTCAAGTTGAATTTCTTTGATAAATGATTTTTTAAAAATATGAATACAATTTAATTTACATATACATTAAACTTTTCCAACAAGTGTCATGAATACTGGAAACAATAATTGGCTCTCCACATATTATACATAGCGAACCATTTTTACAGCCTCTCCTGTCCTCTCCTCTCTGCTCTGTGTAAACAGCCTCAGTTCTGTCTGATTTTCAGTCAATATTTGTCACATGACCGTTCATCTCAGCATATTTAATCACGGCTTCCCAGTTGCACTGAGGAGAACAGAAAGTAATGTTTTCACAGTATCTAGATATACCGCTTGGTTTATTTTTGATGACAAATTAATGAGGCAAGTAGAACAAAGTGATTCTGACAGAAAAATCACAATTTTAAGCTGCATTTAGGTTATTTTTTTTCTAACACAAACTTTCATAACTGATAATCCATTGAAAAACCATTGAAAGTTCAATTTCAGCGATAATTCTTGTTTTTACAGTTTCTTTCTACAATAAACGACGGCAAAAATATACGTTTCAATGGGTTTGTGGGGTTCAGAGGGTAGTATCAGATTGTTATCAACTTGGTACAGGATATATGGAGAAAAAGGCCAGCCTCCAGCATATAAAACCATCTGTTGCCCTCAGCTTTGAGCCCCAACTTTGCATTCCACCTCCCCTGTTAGCAGACTATCTACAGCCTACCAACTTCTCTTTGAATATCATTAAAGCATTATAGACTGATAGGTTCAAGGCCTGGACTCAAACATCCAATATCAGCTGTGTTTTGAGTTTGCACGGGTCTAGATACAGAAAGAGAACTTGCAGGGAGCTTGAGTGAATGAGAAGAGTGTTGGGAGGCAACAGATCGACTATGAGCCTTCTTGCCTGCTTAATGGGCTTCCTCTGACAACGTGGATTTCAGTCAGCTGAAATGAGGCTCAGCGTGCGACTCTATCAGCACATCCATGTTTGATACGCAGCGTGTCTCAATTTTGCACAAATGAGTGAAGCCACGGCGAACAGAAGTGTTCTTATCTGAAAACGTCAGATTTACACCTGCTCCTCAGAGAAGACGTGAACACACGGAGAACTCAAACTGGGACGGCTAGGTCATTTTAACAGGATATTTAATGAAACATCTTTTCACACCTCTGCCATTCTGTTTGTCTGATTGTCTGATTATCTGTTAAAGACACAATGAAGACTTTGTCATGAGTAAATTGGTAAGACGGAAAAGCTGTTTTCCCGGAAAAATGGACTCATATGTATCTTGTTGAGAATGCAGAAGAAGTACCTGTCATTTTCCATATTTGCACTCAACACACATGAGATCAGAAACATCATATGATACCAGAGAATATACTATTTGATTAGTGTTATTTTCAAATATCAAGTTTAATCGTGAAATTTGCTGGATTGTTCATTTAAGTACATTTTCAGGCCAGAATGCTGAACATTATTTTGTTCCATCTTTCCAAATATGAGGATTTGTTGCTTCTTTGTCTTTCATTAAAGTACACTGAAAATTTTAGTTGTTTCATACAAAAAACAACAACATCTAAAACGTGACCTTGGGCTCTTGCAAATTAGATGTTTTTTTTGTTTTCTTTTCTGAAGTTCAATATACTAATTGTACAAATGGTTGTCTGATGAAAGCATATTTATTTATTTATTCATTTATTTATTAGGTAAAAAAAAAATGAAACCTCTGAGTGCTTCATCACCAGTCACTCAAATGAACCCTTCATGTACTTGGAGGTCCTGTGTGTATTATTACTGCCGGCTCTTGAACACAGGAAACACTCAATTGCAGTCTGACACAATTTGCCGTGCATACATGGAAAGTATCTTTCATGACCCAAGTTTGCTGTGTGCATAATTTATCAAAGCGGTTTGATTTGGAGAAGAGCATTGTTTCACATCTGAAGACTTCAGGAAAGGCCAATCTCCTGTGCTTGTTGTCTTCTAGCTGATGTAATGTTTGTATCATTACTGTACATTGGCTTTCTGACAGGAATAAAGTCAAGCTTCACGTGATATGAGATTAAAAAAAAGTGTTGCTTTGGCACAATTCCCATTGTAAAAAAATATACCAAAAGGTTATTGTGTTTCTGGCTCTGATTTCTTCTTAAACGTTTCAAGGTTCTAGTTTCGGCTTCAAGCATCGTGAGATAAACATCCTGTGGGCTATTAATTAGACTTAGACATTGACTTTTCTCACTGAATGACTTGAAACAAGATCAAACATCTGGATTTCTTTTACTTATTTACCATGGACTCCCAATTGACACCAGTTCAATGTCAGAATTAGCGGAGGAGCTAATATGTATACCCACCGCTGAATGACTCGACTCCACAGAGAATACAGGTGTGTTAATTGCTGTTGAGGTTAATTCCAAACATTGCTAAGTAGATGTTTTCCTTTTACCCTTTAAAGCTAAAGAATTGACGTAAAGCAAATGATGTGTTGGCAAGAAAATATAGCTACAAATACCTGGTGACTTTGAAGATTTAAGAGTTATTTACACTACGGGGGTAATGATACATCAGTCTGTATGTTTATATATTGACTCAATAATCAACAATTCAACATTATCAATGCAAAGTGAAAATATTTATTTAGGCTATTATAACTTTATTTTGAAACTTCATCTTTATAGTCATTAAAAACAATAGACTGATTGAATAGACTGACGTTTTCAAATGTCAAATTATATTTTAGTTTCTTTTAATGATCAGGTTGCTGTGTGGGAATTGGAGATTTTCGACATTGTCTGAATGCCTATATAATGCATATATAACTGGCTTAACATCAAAAATAAAAAAAATATGTTAACAGCAGATAAAATGACTACTTTCATAGAAATACTCAAATTGATTTTTGAAATATCACCCAACTCTTCAGTTCCCCTCTTCTGCTGTTTTGGTTCAACGCTCTCATCAACACGAGGTTGATGAGAGAACCAGAGGGCACCTTTTTCAAGTTGTTTGAAGAGAAATTCTTTATTTTTATTATTCATGTATCTATCGCATGTGGGATTTGCTTAAAAATTCAGTTTTATTTAGTTATTTAAGACAAAGACACATATTTTTCCTTTCAGAGAAAAAGGAAATGTGCATTGCTTTGCATAGAATCAAAAGAGGATTCTTTAATTTGATGAGGAAAAGATGAGACAAAGGAGGTTTTTTGGTAGAGAAACAATGAAATCTTTTCCACTCACGATTGTCCTCAGACTCATTTCTTGTGAAGAATTCAAATCACTTAATATGGGCTTAGGGACATATTCCTGTTTCAGAAACGTATCTACCAGGAACAGAACCAGAATGACAGCATCTGTTGTAACCTGAAAGGTGTAATGGAATTTAATTAATAGTTTATTAATGACCAAACATCATTCATCATAGTCTATTGAGTGAATACGACTGTAGGGCAACCTCTGTACCGCCAAACCTAAACTTTTTTCTGCATTCTTGGAAACATTTCTACCAAGAGACATTTCATTTCCTTGCACAACTAACGATTGCTCAGATCAAACAGAATACCAAAGAAACGTCTCTCACTGTTGGGAGAGACAGCCAAATTTGATAAATTGATCTTAATGAAACCAGCAAGCAATTACAGCGTATCGAAATACATCAGTGGCTTCTGAATCAAGTCACGGTAGCACTTACACCAAAGAGCAGTGCAAATGCATTACGTTCAGCCTCAGACAGAGCGAAATCATTAATGTGTCAAAGAACAAGTTGACTCATCGGTGAAGTGACAACGGTGTTTGGTGCAAAAGCAGTGCAGTTCTGATAGAGGTTAATGTGTAGGGAAGTGACAGACCCCTGATATTTGCACTGCACGCTATGATAATTATCTGCTTGTGTTGGCATAAGCAGCGAGGTGGATTGTAATCAGATGTGAGATCAAACAAATAGCATGGTGAGAATGAAAGGGGTGCCTCATTTCCCGCTGAAATTACAATCAAACACTCGGTGAGAGGAGAACGCGTTGTTCATCATATACTGTCAATAAAGACGGAAAACTAAACAGATAAATCTTAACTGTGCTGCTGTAATAGAGACTAAGGACAATGTTGAATGATAGAATAAGCCCCCAGCATCAAACCGACAGGTGTGAAGTCTCATCTGGCTTATCGTGTTACTATCTGAGGAGCCTTGGAGTCGAGTTTGCTCCATAATGAGGCCAGGAAGGAGTAGTTGTTGCACACTTGCTTGGGGGAAAAGTGTTTGTTTCCAGCGTTGAATGATATGGCTCTTCATTGGCCACAAGGGTAATTAAATCCCTCTGCAAAATCCATAATGATGTTAAAGTTTCAAGAAATGGCATTCCAAAGGTTTGTCCTTGCCACGATCCGAAAGGAAATTCCCACTGCCATTTCCAGCTCGACATCTCCTTTGGTGAAACGGCCCGTGGTGCAGTACCTACGCATGTAGCTCAGTCCTATGGGTGCATGTTAGTGGGAACTCCAAAAAAGGGTTTTTGTGCTGGTGAGGGATGAGCTGCAGTTTTCAGCGCTACATGGCCAGCAGCTAGAGCAATAAACATCAACAACAACATAACACACATCTTGTAATGGGAGTGGGTGGGAGCGTGAGAAAAGCATCAAGGGAGAGAAAGGCCGGAATGGAAAAAGTGTTTGTTTTACCCTTTCATCTTCTATTTTCCCCAATCCATGTAACATTTTCCTACTGCTGGGTGGCCATTCTTTTACCAACACAACTCACTGTGTTACCTCAAACCCAGTTATTTGATCTCAGCTTACACACTCAAAACAATAATCATTTATATAGAAATGGGGGCCAGATGACGACTGCATTTGGCCTCAGGAATAGCATTTTCATATGTAAATGGCACTGTAAAACATTCCCATCTGCTATATTTGCCTCCAGATGGACTTTTGAAGTACTTTGGTCTCTTTCCCGCAGAAAATCCAGAAGCTTTTTTAGACAACTCCATCTACACAGCCTGGTGATGGTACATCAAGCCCCCATTTATGTCTAGAAAGCAAGTTTTATTACTCTCCAGCAGTGGTGCCAAATGAGCACTGGCATTTGTTGTGCTGCAAGAGCAAAAGCAACAACAGTCGTGGACACAAAACTTGGTATAGTACTTAATTTGTCACGCACTAATTTAAAAAGCTTCGGGACGGCTAGACTTTTCTCCAAAAGCTGGAGGAATGAAACAGCACTTCTGTGGCCCTTGAAGGACAAAGTGTCTGACAGCTGATTGGCATTAGAGTAATTCTCCAGCGGATTTCAACCTTTTCAGAAAGTGAACCCTCATTAATTTCTTTGTTCCATTTAGTTTTGCTTCTTTTAAGTCCCCCTCCAGGCACTTTGAAAATATTCTAGCTTGATTAATACTTCGTTTAACACGGTTTTGCTGAATAAAATTAAAAAAAAGAAGAAAACAAACGTTTATTTTCTGGCTTCTCATTTTTTTGGAAATAGTAGCTCGCCCCACGTACATTTGAATCCCGATAATAGGAAAGTGCTCAGACTTCTCCCCCGTTAGCCGGGGAATGTAAAAACAACTCTCTAGTGACAAAATTTGTACGTATACAAGACAGTCAAGGTCAGACATTTTCAGTTTTCAAAACATTTTTTAATTGAACTGTGGAAAGCGTGATTTCTTTTGAAAACTTTCTCTTAAATTAATTCAAACCAAACATATCAAGGAGACAAATTAATTATCGTGCGTACTTTTAATTAAACTGCACCACTTTTAGAAAGGTCTATCTGGTAACATCAGAAATTTAATTAGATTTAAGACCTAGATCATCACCTTGATTCAAGTTATGAGTCTTCCATTCTAATGTTGCTAAAGTCAGTTTCAGCCTTGTCTCTTGAACGGAACTCACATATAAAAAAACATTTTATTGTAAACACAGGAATGAAAATGGCGACCCAGATAATTTGCCTCAATTCAACAGATTCAATCAAGAGTTCACTCCGTTTTTCTTCATTTTTCAGAGATGTCACACTTGACATTTACTTTAATAATATATTTAGCAACTCACAGATTTCCTGAAGTAAAACACTCATTGTTCTATATTTAAGTTTCAGCAGTAAAATGTGTCAGTAACAGTGGACTTTATGTTGACATTGACAACTATTTTTTAACCCCGCACATTTCAGATCTGTTTATAGTCAATGTTTGATTTGCCACAAATGACTGAACGAAGGAATAAGCATGTTAGTTTTATAGAGGTCATAGGAGATAATAAGAGTTTCTAAGGAGGTCTTTGGAGATTCAGAAGCTACAGTAAGTTTAAATATATTATGCATCATACGCGCACTTCGCAACTCTCTGGAGGTTTTTCTTACAGATCAAAGCCCTTCCTCTTTCTGAAATAATGAGGGAGGGAAAAAAAGTGAAGATATTCTCATCAGGCATGTCAGTCGCCCACCTTGAATGTACCATCATCAACCTTCAGCCTCAAGTGTTATTCTAGGAGGAAGCTACAGTGAGTTTGGGCCACATGCCGAGCTGGAAGCCAGAGAGAAAAACAACCTGGACTCAGCACAGACATTCGAGATGCCACGACTCCGGCCCGGGTTACATGGGGGAAGAATATAATGTGGTCAAATCATTTTGCATCATGAACTCACCTCAAGCATCTTCACCGTGGCACCCTCCTTTTCACTCACACACTTGCAGGGTTACCATGGAAACAAGGAGTCTACTGTTCTAGTCTCCTTACAAAGTGCTGCAGCCTTACAGCAGACCAAACCCGCCCCTGTTACAGCGTTCCAAGGATGCGGCATTGTCTGAACCAGCTGCAGACAAGTTCATCTTTTTGCTAAATCTTGGATGGGATATTTCTAGTAAATGACATACTGTACAAATAAATCCTTGAATACCAATTACGTACTCCTGTCCCCAAAATAACTGTTTTCATTCCCTGGATAAAACCCTCCAAAACTAGGCTACGCCTATAGTGTTTAATCCTTTGATGTCTGGAAAGACCACACAAAGGGATTATTAACAGGATGTTACTGTGTTAAAACCAGCTGTAAGAAGAGGCAGATTTCCTATAGTAGCAGGAGTATTAGTCCTGGAACAAGCCGATGATAATAAGTTCAACTGTACTCATCCATCCAAATGTGCTTAACTCCTATTCTGGAGTTACAGCCTAACAATGCCTTATCCAATCTCTTTTTTATCCCAATTCTGATGGGAAATGTCGATCCTATTTGGGAGGTGTATAATGCAAAAAGGTATAGCAGCATGCAAGTTCTTTTGTAGAAGATTTTTCCCTTCAAGTAGCTCATACATACAAAATACATCAGAGTTTCTCCCAGAAAATGGTGAAAAAAGTGTCTTTTTTGACGTGGGCTCAGCCCTCGACCTTATATGCAAAACAAGATTTTGTGAAGGCCCCAAAAAAGTTAGAAATGGGCCTGAGAGCAAAAACAAAATTTGATGGAAAGATATTATTGCAACATTGTTGTGTAGCTGGTCAGTTTTCTTCTCAATCAGTGTTGTTATTGGCGGTCAGCTTTTTTTTGCAACCCTAAAAAAAAGTTACTAGTACCAATAGATTTATTTAAGAGCCAAAGCTGTTTCCAATGAGGTGCGTCAATGTGCAACAGCATGGCAGTGTG
>CAFUXE010001019.1:536432-551682 GCA_903364295.1 Serranus cabrilla | reverse complement strand
AAAAAAAAAAAAAAAAAAAAAGATTATTTATTTTTTTTAAAGGGGCGCCTGCTGTATATGGTGGTGCACCAGCGCACAAAAAGGGCACCTCATCACTTTTTGTCCACGAGGTGGAATTTTGTGACAACAATACACAGTTAATGCAGTAGAGAACTATACAAACATTTATGAACACATTTTTTATTTACTATATTAGTTCTTGTGCATGTAAAAGTCCCAATATGGAGACACATTCTATGCTGCTCTAAAAATAAATATTACAAAGAATGAACATTAACAGAGTGATTGGAGTTATAACATGTATTATAGTGGCTATTCTGCATACAGGTGTGCCTTGCACTTTTGTGCACCTTGGGCACAAAACGTTTGAAAACCACTGCCCTTTATGACGTTGTGTCCACTTAAAGGGTACCACGGACGGCACTTCATCATGTTTTATCTACCACAGGGGCATCTAAGAGTGTGTGTTTCTTTTTCCGTTTTCCTTTTTTTTTCTAGCTTGGCTCTTGATTGGCTCCAGTCCCCTGAGTGTAGATAAGCAGTTAAGGAAAATGAATGAATGATTTCCTCCCATGATCCACTCTATGAAACCGGGCAGGGTAGACGGAGCTTTGGGTACAAGTTTAACTGGAGCTGCAATGTTGGAGAGTTGCAGCACATAGTGCCAGAAATAAAAGGATAGTTTCTGCCCAAGTACTCATGGGGAGCTCGGTCTGACAGAACCGAGGGGCTCCATGATTGTGCACCACCTGTTCAGCCCTGGCTGCATGTACCCCAAGCGTATGGCGCCATTTGACCCAATGTCTTCTCTTCCTTCTACCCTCATGCTATTAGTACCCACAAAACCCTTTACAGACATGTCCACTAATCCAATGCTCGTCTTACTTTTGCCTGCTGTAACAATATTTCAGCATACTGTGCTCCCTTAACAGTCATAACTTGGCAATCACTGGAAAGCAGAGACTCTTGTGGATTCAATGAGCTCCATTTTATTCATGTGTGATGATTAGTCCCCATAGAAGCCATTTCATTGAAGTGGGAGAATTTTTGGAAACATACTTCAGTGTATAACATGACCTGCTGTGACCTCTGGGATAATCGCAGTCACAGTGCACCAGATATCAACTGTCATGCTGATCTTCTCAAATGCTGCCTACTACTGTGTGCAGACCACTTACCATGTCAGACAACAGATAGGATAAAAGGTATTTACAGGCTTCAGGCCTGAGTAGGAACATGCTGATCTCTGAAAAGTCACTATTCTATAAAGTCAATTAATTACTGTGCCTATGAATGAATACAAAACATCATCAAAGCTGAGCACTTGCCAGGCTGACACATGCTGTATATTATAGCTTTTAAAACAGTTTGAAAATAGTAATTACGATTACATTTTTCCTTCCATTTGAAAAGGATACTTCATTTTGTGACCGCAGCCATTTGCATTAATAGAGGAAAGTGGTCATCATTGTTGCCTCAGAATTTCTCAAGACTGGAAAATTGTTTTTACAATACCAGGCCTTGCTTACTGGTGTGCTTTGAAATGAGAGCTTATGTAACCCAAATGTGGGTGGTGTAATTATAAAGCCATTGGAATTGAAAGAGCGTGCAGATGTGAGTTTTCCTTTCTGAATGTTGTTCAGCCTCATCCTCTTTTGTCTGCTTTATTCTCCATGATGAGATTCATTTAGCTCTAATATTGTGTCTGGAACTCTCATCCGGACTCACAAAGAGAGCATAAGGAGATTTTTACATCGCCAAAGAATACCTGAGGCTCTGGCTTTGCAGGTTTAAAGATGAGAAAGCGGCATTTAGTTTCAAAATATCCAAAGCAGATGGAGAGTTTGGCTCACCAAAAGTGTGCTTGGACTGAAAATGGAGGCTTTCAGTTAAACAGAGGCCATCTCTGACCACAGAGGCCCTTGGGTGGCTCAGGTGGCCCTCTGGTGTGACATTTAGGCAGTGTCTCATTAGACACAAACAAGGAGTCAATGCAAAACCACCACCCATACTTAATCTTAGCTGTAACCTGATTTATATTGTAATTTTGAGGTTGAAACAGATTTTTGATGATATATATATAATATCCATTATCAGCCGGCAGAGTTAGTTTATATGCGCCGTTACTTTTATATACAACTATCAGCTGCTGCAAACATAGCTGGTAACGTTTTTTTCTTATTCAACCACCACCAAAATAAAACCAAGGTATGATCCAAACCGTGCATTTGGAGAATCTTTACCCCTAAATAAATAACAATCTTGACATGGAAATAAATGAACACTTTATATAACAAAGGACAAAATGTCTCAATACTATTGTTTTATTCCTTGACACGGCAGTAGACCTCACCCCTAATTGATTTTTATACAAGATAATGTGGATTCCAGCCATTGAAAGAACACATAACATGTGGCTTGTAATAGCGTGGTAAATCTGGATGGAAAGGAGAATTTTCAGTGTCGCTATGAGCTGAACGATGATTGACCCAGAACATTTCTTTCTTTTTCTCTTCTTGACATTACAGGATGTTAAAAGACATTTTACCGGTGGTCAGGGAGCGAGTGTAAGGAGTGGGAAAGTGCTGATAATTGCAAAAAAAAAAAGGTTGAAGAGATGAAATAAAATGACATACTTTAAGCAGATATAAGATGAGATCAAAACCAGTCTGGTCAGCAAGTAGAGAAATGGAAGGATTGGCTTTGGACAGATTTATTTGTCTTTTTCAGGAACAAGGCAAGTACCTGTGTTTAAAATGTTGAAGGAATTATCATTACAAACAACATTTTTCATGATGGTTAAACCTTTAGATACCTTTAAAAGTTTGTGAATATTTATCTATTACCTTAATAGAATAAAAAATGAAAGTATAATCTACTGTGACTTGATAAAAATGCATGTATAAGCAGAATTATAAATGCATGTTTTGCATAAGTATGCAGAGTGTAGCTGACTTCTATTATGTGCCAATATTGTAATGTCTCTATTTAAATGCACTGCAGAGGTGTCACAGCAGAGAAACTGAAGTCCACACTCACACAGTAAATTATACCCTGCTGTAACTACGTCTTTGGGGAGATTATGTTTTACGTTGAGATGGTAGTTAAGAAATATTTCACAAGTTGTTAGATTAATGGTGACCAAAGGTGTTAACAAAAGAACAGACATCTCATGTTGTCAAAATGAGCAGCCTCATCCAGGTAAAGACCTCTGTGTTGCATTCTATTTAGCTCTTATTTTGAAAGAAAAATGAGAATCATAAGTACAACCCGTGTCCCAGTAATAATTTTGCCTAATTGGTTTTAGCTCTTGATAAATAGAGGAAAATTGAGGAAATTAACACATTTTAAGCCCCTGGGGGTAGCCTACAAGGAGGTACAAGAAATTTGTATTTGTAAATAGTTTCCTACCGCTTCAGTCTAATTAGGTGCCAAGTGGATGGTGTTTGCCAAATGGGAGTTCTGGCGCTAATGAGAGCTCGACAATCACAGGAGAATATTAAAAGTCAAAGTCGATGCAAATAAGTGAGTGACATGTAAGCACTCGCCTCCGGACTTGTGCTTATGTGATCCTTATACGCTGCAGCGGTTTAGAATAAGTGCTTAAAAACGTATCTGCACCAGCTTTCTGACCCAGGTTTGCTTCCCACACTGTTCAGAATTGATGGGAGTGCAAAGCAGCTCTTCCATCACAACCCTCCACCTCATTAAAATAATTTACTCTCTCAGCGCATTAGCAAGCTGAGCTTTAAGAGCTGTGGATAAAGGAGCAGATGAAGTGGGCAATCTCGACACACTTGTGCACGCTCTATAAAGATTTTGTAGTCATTGGTGTGTGACGCGATTCAGTACCACCACCTCCCCCCACCCCACACACACATACACACACACACACACACACACCCTCCAGCAGGAGTTTAAATAGTGAGAGCTTTTCACTGTCATAATGCAAAATGACCTTTGCTGTCTTGAAGTTTTCCCATTAGTTATCATAAAAGAATGTTATTCTCTAATGCATAACTGGGTGGACAGCTGTGTGTAGATTGAGAAGGATGGAATAAAAATACTCCCACTCCCATCCATACCCTCAATGGTAATTTAACATGCAGCAGAGCAATATAAATACCAAGGAAAACCTCCTACACTGGGTTATGGAGATTAGGGCCCGATCATTTTTGGATTTTTCAGGCCGATACAGATTTTTTAGGAGAAAATTCACTGATTACTGATATCGTATATCGACTTTTTGGGGTTGAATAAAATATATATTTTTCTATGGATGTTGTACCGATATAACAAGTGTACTAAGAAGGATGCTTTTTTAGAAAAAATGCTTTATTAGAAAATATTCCACATTATTATACATAGTGCAGCAGTGCAACAGTTTACTGCCTATTCACTGTCACTTTTCAGCCATCTTTAGACGAAAGAATATTTAAATTTTCCACTGTACAAACCATGTAACAATGACACCATTTCCAAAAGTCAATGTGTAAAAAAATGGTATATTGTACAACAAATACACTGATACCAATGAAAACCATCAGTCTCTGATAGGTAGGATTTACACGAGGCATTTGTGGTAGAGGACATACATGTAAATGAACAGAAGTGCCGGTGATAGAGGAGTAAAAACACTTCAGGGTCCTGGCTCACAGGGACAGAAAGGAACTATTGTTAATGTTATCAGTGACACCTGTGCTTTTCCTGCTATGACAAGTTAAATTGTCTGCTGTGAAAAAGCCCTGCTCACCTGACTAATTAAACCAATTTGAATAACACTTGAAGTTAGCTCACATTCCCCCCAGGGACTTTTAAAAGTTTTCCTTTGAAATATTTGCACAATTAGTGTGTTTGGTGTGTGCTGGAAAATCCTGTTTGAAAGAATAAGAACTAATATCTGAATTAATTTGAATAGGATCTACTAGTCCTACAGTACACAAGTATGTTGTAGAATGGAAGTTCTGGGAATTTGCCTCACCTGGGCAACTCCTAAATTAAAAAGCCAATTTATGTCCACAACTGCATAATCTGTGTTGCAGAATTAAAAATGCTTCCACTCGAGACATTCTGATCAAGTTGTTCTCACCAAGATCTTGATCAGAGTCTTTGAATATTGGGATTTATTGCGACTGAGTCCAATCCAACACCTTTATTTACCTAAATATTGATTAAAATATGTATCTGACCCATTAAAATACCAGCTGTATGCTTCAACATGTTGATACACAAATACTTAAGTCCCTATAGAGCTGATTGATAAGATCTGAGTTTAATTAACATGAAGCAAGAGATGTTGTAGTTGGGACTTCAAAAACACTTCCTGCTAAAGAACGGATAATGAAATGTAGAGAGCACACAAACCTGTCAACAGCCAAGTTTTATCTGTCTGTCCTAAAGTTACTCACAGAATATTGTTAATTAGCGACAGCCGACCTGCAGCCGACCTGCATTCCTCATTTTAACCTGCGAAAGGTTGAAAAGTGATAGGAAATGTGGAGCTGCTTCCTGGATGTTCTGTACACAGCTCTTTGCTAATGAGAAAGAGAGAGAGGAGAGATAACACATTCGTTACGGTCTGAGCTTATAGCAAACTTTGCCAACCCAGGTGTCAGAACAGAGCCAATCACCAGTGCAACTAAATTATTTTTCACATCCACAGACTCTAATTTTCTCTCTCATACGCAGTGAAATGCTCACGGTGTTGAGCCTGGATGTCATTAAAGAGAACATTGCTGCAAAACAAGGCTGAGGTGGACAAAACACACCAGGGGATTGGATTTTGATCGGTCGATCCGTTAAAACATGCCTGATTCTGAATCGGGATCTTTAGGACCGGCTTGGGACGTCTCGAGCCTCCACACATTAGTCCTCAGGTGGTTTCCTGTCGTGATTCATCCCACTGCTTTTCCTTCATTTTGTTTCGGGATGAGAGCAACAATGCTTTTATTACTAACAGGGGGATAGAGTTTTCACTTGGTTTGTGGGAGACATTGCTGCACATATTTGTCTTCTTGGGGTCCTTCCCCAAGAAAATCTTACGTTTGGATCATTATTATGAGAATATCTGTGTACAGAAAGTTATCCAAAGAAGAAACAATATCCAAATAGCTTGCTAAAGAAGTCCACTTGGGACCAACTACAACAATTAGACCTGGGAGAAGTCATTTACTTAGTTTTGATGCTTTCCACACTGATTTGACATCCATTCAGGTTAGACGATGTGGCCTAAAACTGCTTTGGTGCTGTGATTAATTCTTACAATACCAGGACAAACCCTGGACAACAGGTCCAAGCAGACTGACCTTTAATGGAGTGCAAGGCGTGGCCTGCTGTGCTCATTGTGAACATCCTCAGCTTGGTTTGATTACCTGGTTTTGTTCAACATTTCAAAACGCCTTGAGTCTTGAGTAATGAAGCCTGACGACGGTAGTTTGTGCGACAGACTTGTCTTGTTGTGATGCAGCTTTCATGTCATTTGCTCTCAGGTCTCTTTGACACTTCCTGACTAAATAAAGCTTAAAGTAGAAAGAAAGCAGAGGACTCTTGAACAGTGTCGGCACTACACGAGTGCAGTCACTGTGCTTCTGTCTCAGACTTACTGCTGACACTGTGTGGGAGTCCACTTCTTTATACACATTTCACAGCCCTGGATTAGCTTCAGGTTTGAGAGTCCTTATGACCTGTTTCTACTAAATAGTGAAGCCAATGAATTGTATTATCTTTACAATAGGTATTATTTTTGTATTCATGCAAAACAGAAACCGTTTCCCCATTGGTCGGGTGCCTTTGAAAGCAGTTTCCTGTGTTGCTCAGCTTGAAATTAAGTCTGAGTAATTGTCCTCGAAGAACACTTTATTTCCACAAGCTGTGAATGGAGGGCAGTAAAATGAAGATGGCATGCAAAAATGACACTGTCACTTTGATCGCATCCCAAGCCTGTTTACTTCATAGCAAGCCTGACCATCTTTCTTCTCCCCTACCGCTTCGGCCACTGGCAGCTATGAGGTTTAATGGCAGCATTTGCAAGGTCTGCCGTTGGTCTCCAAATCCTGGCGACAGGCCCTTTTGTTTGCTCTCAGCAAGACGTAGAGCCGACCTGGAGGAGGCTCTCAAACTTGCAAAAAAAGATGGATTACGGGCCTTAAAATAGAGCTGTGCACCTGCCGCCTAACATTTTCCAGCATGGACACTCTTGGATGCAGTGACCGCACCAAATGTCACATGAAGGGGATGCTGTGACCACAAAGCTGATTAAAACAGTTGGTAGCTCTCAGAACCCAACACGGAGCCACGGAAGTTTTTCACAAACAAATATGAACTCATGAAAACATAATGATGTCACTCAATTTTATTTATTAAAGTTTGAATTGGTGGTACTGCCATAATAGAAGTGATGGTTATTTTAGGGTTAAAGACACTGGAGGGGGAGGGCACGACCTTGGATTATTCAAACATGTATATTTATTCCGTTTTAATGCAGTTTGTCTTTATTATTTACATACTTTCTCTTGGAAATTTGACCTCTGAGCTGTTTTAAATACCTTATTCATTCACCTTTGTTTATTGTTTGGCAGCTGTGTGGCTGTGGCTGATCTCAAAGCCCCCGAGAACTGCACTTCTTTCTATTTCCTCCACTTTCTCTTCTTTCTCCTGCTAGACATTCATGAAGCAAAGTCACTCAGCACAAATGTTTTGATAATTTGAGCCATTTTAACTTTCCCGGTCCCGTCTTTGCCTCAGTTTGTGCCTCGCAGGGATAATTTGCATCCACTTTGCATTGACTTTATAAGCAATCAGGAGGATTCTAAAATCCGCCTCGTGTTCAGTCTGAACTCACCTTTAGAGTCATTTGGTGATCATGATCCCAAAGAGCGACAGGATTTCTTCAGGTTCTACTACATTCTTGCCATCAAGATGATAGGAACATGAATGTTGTTTAATTCTTTGAGTTAGGTTCTTTTTCTTGACTTTGTATGGGTGGGATAGTGAGGGGGTTTGGAGCAATGCTTGTGTGTGTTATGTGCGTTTAGTATTTGAAATCTGAAAATAAAAAATTCTAAAAACAAACCAAAATAAACGTCTTTGTTCTCAATTAAAAACATTGATAAACAGGAACAGTAGAGCAGCAACAATTAGTTATTTTTCTGTTGAACTGAAAATAATAATGGTACTTACCAGCTATTATGATCACCGATTAATTGTTTATGCCCATTTTCAAGCCAAAATCCTGAACATTTATTGTTTCCAGCTCCTCAAAAGTGGAAACTTCTTCTCTGTCTAACTGGATAGCAAAAAAATTAATTATAGGGATGCACTGTTTTATTTTCCCAATAATGATACTGCTGGTATCTGCCTTGTTGACTCTTACTGGCTGTTGTGGTGCATTCATTTTGTGCTGCCTAAATGTTCTGTTGGTTATTTGCCGTCAACTCGTCTGTGTGGGAGTATTACAGTATCTCAGAGGAAGATCAGCTACAAGATGTACTCTGTTAGAAAAACATGCGGTCAGATAGTCCTTCTTATGAGTGAAACTGCTTTTAAATTAACAATTAATTTATGTTTCATAAAAAGGTTTGTTGTTGAGTTCTCCTTCAGTTCTGTAGGTCGTTTTATGAGGCTAAAAAGGCTTTTGAAGCAATTATTTTTCGAAAAGGAATCTTTTTCTTTTGGGTATTTTAAAGGTCGTTTTGTACAGTTGTTGCTAGGCCAAAAATAAGGCAATGAAAGGCTGAATGACATTGAAATTGTTTCATTATCTTCATGATGAAGATTTCCTTGTTTCTCTGGGTCAAAAGGGGAACAAATAGCAACTAAAACATAATAAACAAACAAACAAAACAACATCGGCGATGGCATTGAGAATTTCACAATAAGTGCATCTCTTAAATTAAAAATATTTTGTTTTGAGACGTTTGATGACTAGGCCTGGTTATTGTGACCAATTCTCACATATTTGTTGTTTTTTTTAGACCAAATGAGTTTCATATTATTCAAAAAATAATCAGCAGATTAATCGATAAGGAAAATAATTTGCATCTTTCTCCTTTCAACCTTGCAGGAGCACATTTAGACGTGGCTTTCAGAGATCAAATAAGACTGTATTTAAAACCTGAAAATATTACTGAGGAATCTTCTTGAATTATTTCTACAAGAGATTAAAGATTTGCAGTCATGCAGGTCAGATTGTATCTCAAACACTCAGTAAAAAGAGGCTGAATTTGCATTTTGGACAGCCAGAAGAAAAAGGTCACATGGCGACCTTCCTCACTTGTACCAGATAATCATTCAACAAAGCCCGCTTTTGAAATTATGTAATGATGAATAATTTCTCTTTTGGAAAAAAACAAATTTAATCCTGACCTCAGATGTGTCAGCGCCTCTTCCTCTGGTATGTTTGTCATGTAATTAATATTCACAGGGAGTAAATCCTGATTGCTCCCTGCACCGCGCAACCTTTTCCTCTGTTGATCACAAACATACTCACTCATTTCTTTCCCACGAATAACCATTTATTCTTCACACATTTACTGAAAATTACAGTTTATTGAAAGGACACAGAAAGGTCAGGTAACACAGATACATGTAGCTAGGAGTTACTACTCAGTGCATGGCACATTCTCGGGGAGACGACCCATTGTGAGTCTTTGGCTCTTCGCCTCTTGAGTGTTAAAGGCAGAAAGAGTGCTGAAATATTAAATGTTGAACAGTTGGCCAGCCAACTTGAGCCTCTATATTTCAAAATGTGGAGGAGTAAATTAACCTTGCTACAATGAGTGACAAACAATAGTCTAAGTTGGGTAGTAGTAGTAGTAATAGTAGTAGGAGTATTTTTTTATTTGTCAATTGATATACTTATCACAGGATACAGTGTCAGACCTCACCAGTGCAAAGGGAATTTTCTAGAAAGATCACACATTTAGAAAGCAGAGTCCTCACTCAGAATAAAACTCAGATAAGTAAACAACAAATGAACAATCATGAAACAAGTTACCAGTGCCATTGCTACCTTTTTAAAAAGAATTTCTAGAATGCATGCCATTTTACTATGGAGGTTTGCAGATGACAGTTTGGAATTTGTTGACAATTCCAGTGTCTCAGCTTCGCAAACAATGCTGATATGCGTATGTGTAGCTCTGTGTGTGTGTGTTTAAAAGTGTGTGCGTGTGTGTGAGCATTTGTATGTGTGTGTGGGCGCACATATGTTTTATGTGAGAGTGCGCAAGTGTGTGCTCTTCGAAAGATCCTTCAGGCGATGCAGCAGCTCTGCATTCTGGATGATATGCCGTCCGCTCAGTTGTATTTATGTGGCTTTGTCTTTTTGCTGCTGCCTCCTTCTGCCTCCTCGCTGTCGTCTGAGAGCTTTGTGGTGGATTTTCCAGTCTGCGCTTGGCTCCTTTGCTGTAAGGGTTCAGAAGATAAAGATTCTTAATGAGACTGACACAATAATATTCGTCAGCAGACATGCGGTGGTCTGTAATCTGAGAAGAAAATGCTGCTAAATATATCAGTGGGATGCAAAGGATGTTATTTAAAGATAATATTGATGGTTACGAGCGGGCATTTGAATCGGGCTGTTTGATTCTTCTCTCAGTCTGGCCGCCACTTCAGATGATGCAGCTAAATGAAGGTGTTGCCTTTGAAAGACTGAAAGCTTTTGGTCTGAATGCTCTCATCCTTTCCAGACAGGATGAGTGGAAAACTCACCATAGTGCCGTCGCCAGTTTGTTCCTCTTCAGTCACACAGATACAAAAGCTAGTGGAGCATTAGTGCAATCTCCTTTGGTTAAAAATATCCAACAAGGCCCGAAAAAAATCTCAGTCAGTACTAATAAAAACTAGCCTTAAAGTATCTGTGAAGGGTTATTTTTAAGTAAATGTAATGTTTACGTCCATTTTTTTCTTACCAATTCACCTACAGCCCTATTAAAGCAATCTAAAATACAGACACACAGTGTCCAATCACACTTTTGCTAGTTAAACAGTCTGAGATGCAAAAGTGTGATTGGTTTAATTCATACTGCGCCCAAAACACAGCGTTACATCCATTCCCATTAAAGGCCAGGTGTGTTTGCACCTGGTACATTACATTTCCAATGATGACACTCTGCTTCAACTGTCTCCCTGTCCTCCGCCCCATCAACCACTCTATTTGATGTCATATGAACAAATGCACCATTAACCTATTTAACAGAGGAGGAGGAGGAGGCGGAGTGCTGCTGTGGGTCCCTGAGTGTGCAACAAGCAGAATGTATGCAATCTGTGAAAAATTAGATGGAGCCTGTTTTTTGTATTCCTGAGAAATAAACAAAGGATGCTTCCTTGCACAAAGCATTCATTGTGGATCCTTAGTGATTCTTAAGTGTTTGTGAAACTCAGTTTTAAGGCTCCAAAGTTGCTTTGAGTTTGGTGAAAAATGGGAACTTTTGTGTTGGATTTCAAACATTATGCATTGCATGAGAATGAGATAATAGGCTATTTGTGTTTGTATCGTAGAATTGAAGATAAAATATGGTTAGCATGGGATACACCATCTAAAATCAAAGTTACATAAAAGTATTACTGTGGTAGTGTTTCTATACAACTGTAACAAGTTACATTTACTTGTGTTAAACCTAGCGGGCCTATTCTGGATACTACAGAAAATTATGGAGACAAAGCAACCTTGTGGTAAGAAGGTGTAAGTTCACTGATTTAACATGTGAATAGTATAATTTTTACACTTTTTACTAAATTTAAAGTGCATTTTAACATCTTTTTTAGCTTGAACATGAATCCTCACAAGAGGTGGAATGTAACTAAGTACATTTACACAAGTACACTAGTACTCAAGTACAATTTTGAGGGTAGTTGTTCTTTATTTGAGTATTTCCGCATACTTTAATACATTTTGATGCTGATACTTTTGTACTTTTACTTAAGTACGATTTGAATGCAGGACTTTTACTTGTAGTGGAGCCATTTCACAGTGTGGTATTCTACTTAAGTAAATGTGGACTTGAGATTTGAGAGCATAAAGTATGAGGCAATATCATTATTTTTTTGCAGTTTTTTTAAGGTCGAGGCAGCATAACTTAATATATCCTTGTCAGCCTCTTATGAAGTACGAGCTTTTGAAATGCTGACTCTGAAGGGGGGTGGCGCCCGTGGATCGGGACACAGCGACAGAGTCCTGCTGGTGTTCATTCCAGCTATCAAGAAAGTGAGTTACACTTGGGAATAAATGCAATTAACTACCTGGTGAGATGGAAAACGTGCAGCTCTCAGAGTTCTGAAGAACAACAACAACAGTCTGTTTACAGTGAAACACACTGCAGTTTAAGAGTGTGTGTTCCACTAATCCTGCTGTTTTCATATATTCCTGCAAACACTGTAAAGACAGTTTCGTGGCTTCAATGTATTTCATTAATGGAATCCAATCTTCTTTGGTATTTTGAATAATTTAAGTCAGTTTTGGCAATGACATGTTTAAGCACCGCACACAGGCTGCAGGAACCAATTCCCCGAGCAAAGCATCTGTTTTGTGTTTACCAATGTCACTTTGGAGAATGCCTTTAGGCCTGCTGGCTGCTTGCAAATTATTGAGTTACACATCACTCTGCATGGCAGTGGGTTATAGTTCTATCACCTGGCTGGGAGCAAAACAAACAAAAAGAGGCAACACACACCTCTACATGCAGCCCAGCTTCAAAGTAGACTTTGACCTTACTATAATTTGACAGTTCTGTAATTAGAAAATACTGAGCAGAACATTTTTTAACCTAAGTATGTTCTGTGATTCAGCGACTGAGATTCGGCACTCAAGGACTCTGACTTCCATCTGCAGGCAAACGATTTCTCACTTAATGCACTCTTGTGGCTTCTTGCCAACCTCAGTTGCCGCCCACTTTGATGTGAGTCTGTGGGATTGTCCTTTGTGTGTATGTGTGTGTGTGTGTGTGTGTGTATGTTATTTATTACAAGCCAAAACTCCCTTAAGGACATCCAAAAGTTTTTGTGCAAGGGTGGATTTTTTGGAAAAACTTGCAACAGCTTTGTTAGTAGCAGCACTACCGATGTCAGGAGTCAAGCTGATCTAAATCAAATATCTGACATAACGGCAACCTTTGTGTTTAAATGACTGCAACATGCATACAGTTTAGAATCACTGTGAGACTTTCTATCTATTCCTATAAAAATATTTTTTAGGTTTCTACTGGCTGTGCATTCTTTCCCTATGGATATAAAAACATGGGGAAAAAGGAAGTAAACCCCATTGCTGCCCGATGGATATAAAATAAATGGTAAAACCGAAGTAAATCTCTTCCTTGCCTCATTTGATTGTTGTTATCAGTTAACAGTTGGCGTGCACCCACACATTCACTAATTAACCAACTGACTGTGCCACAGCAGGCGGATGGTGTGTTTTTATTTTCTGGAATATGTTAGCAATTAAAACAAATTCCATTTTTATAAAAAAACACATTTTCTTTAGTATTTTTTGGATATTGTCCCCTCCTAAAATCCAAAACAAACGCAGGAGGCAGATTTCAACAATTTTCAGGAATACTGAAACTTATGGAATGAAGAGTTGACAGACTTATTCATTACTTTTTAAATTATTTTTGAATAACAATTAATAATTGATGATTTAGAGCGACATATCCGGCTGACATTCCCCCCTTTGTGATTTTTATATTGCAGCTTCCACTTGCACCTTTTTTAATGAATTCAGGAATGTCAGAAACAAACAACATGGTGCCACTGTGCTTCAGAGACACGCTGCGTTGTTCCAATGTGCCAGGCTTTTGCTGAAGTGATATGGAGTTATATTCAAGAAGAAGAAACTTTACTCTCAAAGAGTCTTAATGATGAACTCACCTAACATTTGAGTAAATCTAACACAAGTTAGATTAAACACTGAGGCTCTATAGCCCACGCAGTGTATCTACAGAGCTGGAACAATGTTATTTTCCCTTCATGTTGTTGACATTATAGTTAATCTGGCTGAAAACTCCTCTGTGGGTTTGTGGTGTTGGCGTGTCAGGCTGTCGATGTTCAGGTCACATCAATGAGAGCCTCTTTGTCTGATCAGTCTGCCACAGGAGACCGAGCGAATAGATGAGGGCGTTTGTACAATATGTCTCTCCTAAAAAGTGCAGGTGTTGCTCTGCTGTTATTTAGATCCGCCTTTGTATTGTACACAAACACAACAGGTGCCAGGCTACAAGAATAATCTTTTTTCTTTTTTTTCTTCCAAAAGCATTTGAACATTAGGCGAGATGCCACTCAGGTTCTCGGTCTCACAAATCGAACATGAGAACACATAATGAAGGGAGAGTAGTGACAGGAATAGAGGGCACTTTAATGTGGATTGATCCAAAGAGACCGGAATGCAAATCATTACTAATCAAATTGTTTACTACACCATGAATGGCAAGTGCTGTGCATGAGGGATACCGACTGACAGCAGGAGGAGAGAGTCGATTGTTGATTCAGTGCTGCACCACAATGTGAAAATTTCCTAATTAACGAGATAAAAAAAGATTTCATTTGAAAAAGTTAGATGTCGGGAAAGTAGCCGAGCTCGGACGTCAAAAGTCATTTCTTCCTGTTTGTCAGCTCCGCTCCCAAAAAATGTGCATGTAAAGAGCTTCAAAGAGATTCTTTTTCAGGTTTAAAACCAAAACATTTCTGTTTTAATGTACATAGTTCACTACATTTCTTTTATTCACTTATCTCGCACCTTGTGATGGTACAGAGCAGCCGATGCCGGTGGGACTGAACTGCTTTGACTTCAAAAACATGTAACATGTTATAATGAACTATTTCCCTCCATTGAATCCAAAACAGAATACCATTATCTCACATTGCTTTGTATCATGGTCCACCGTTGTTTGGCATAAAAAAAGACAATTGTCAGAGTGAATATCTCTCTGGCAAAAAAACAAACAAGAGAAGTCGAATCTGCCCATTTGTCGAGAACTCTCTTTTGAAATATTCTCGTTTTCTTGTGCAAATACTCAGAGTGTCTAAAAATGGATCGCTGCCACTTGGAATGCAACACACTCGCTCAGTTACACAGTATTGCACTGCATCGAAATGAGATGCATTGTTTTGTTGTACCATCTGCCACCGCCAAACAGGTGTGACTCAATTCAATAATATGATGAGGGAGGCAGTTATGCATCGTCTCTGGCAGGGCATTGAATAGCACATACTATAGGTGACATTGTCACACTGAACGTTGGGCGTTAACAGATTGGTTGCC
>CAFUXE010001019.1:522331-536400 GCA_903364295.1 Serranus cabrilla | reverse complement strand
GATGTGTTGTAGGCGTTGTGTGTCTCTCCATCATGCTGCATCATCTGCTGGGCTTTTTGTTTCGCTTCTTTTGTTGCATTCTCGGTCAAATCTTATCAGGTTGTTGGTTCTCGGTCACTGTGACGTCACACTGAGCTGGTTACATCTGTTTTACTTTTCTTTATATTAAGTCATATAAATCATGCTTCTCGTGCTACTTTTTTCACATTTTGACTGTAAGATAGTTACAATTTAAAAGGCTTTCTTGTGCGTTTTGCTTTAGACCAAAAAATCAGCAATGACTAAAATCATTTGATCTGAAAATTATTAAAAACCAAGCGGCAACCTCCAGGTTTGCCAAATGAAGCAAACATGTAAAAACTGCAGTTCCTCAGATGGCCACATGATGCTGGTTACCGGGTCAATTCACCCATGTTCTCTCTTTTTTCTTTTCCTTTTTTTGTGCACACACACAAAAATAGTGAGCTGTCCTCCAAATTCTGCATTTAACCCTTTACACAGCAGTGAACACAGCATGCTCAGAGCAGTGGGCAACACATTACTGCTGCCCGCTAACCTCCACCTGTTCCCGGGGAGATTTGTTTTTCTGTTTGAACTGAACCCTCCAATGGAACATGCCTGGTACATAAAACCGTTTTTTGGTCACTATAGCTAATTTCTCTCTTCATGCATGTGGTGCAAATTTTTATAAAACCCATTTAAATTATATTAAGGCTTATAGTTATGCATAAATCAGGGTGTGGCTGCTTTGACTGATGGTGCTTGCAATCACAGGTTGCGTGTTTCAGCAACCAGGCTGCATTTAACCTCTTCTGTTCCACGTCTTTGTTATTTTTGGATCATCTTGACATTAGCTGGAGTCACCACACTTAGCTTCACAATAACTCTTAATGAACCTGTGGGTGACATCACATGTCCATGTAGAAATCCATCAGTCAGCCACAGAGTTGCACTGGTGGACATGTCCCATCATTATCATGAACACACACACTGTAGTTAGTGTTAAATCCCAGATACACGTCACAGATGGTGCAGTAAATACTTAAAGTAGCCTCCAACAAATGCACTCCTGTTTTAGTAACATTTGTTTTAGGATATTTCTGAGCCTTAAAAACAAAATCAATGTGACCAAAGATTTCCGTCTTTATAAGGACTAAACAGGCTTTTGGCTGAGTGCCACAGACAGGGAAGGGAAATCAGACTAACACATTTTTGATTGACATATGAGAAATATAAAAAAAACATTAGTATCATCCTGTAGGCCAACCCCCCGCATAATCATTCTCTGAAGGGTCAAAGCAGAGCAGCAATTCCCTGCAGCAACAAGAGCAAACTTTAAAAAGTCTGCATCTGTTATTGATATCAATTTGAGTGAAGCTCACCTGCTGGGGCTCTGGTAGCTTTTTACTTTCTGGGGCTGATTCCTCCGTCTGATTCTGGAAGCAGTCACCCCCGGTCTATAGGAGCAGAGGGAAAACGTCTCAGTGCAGTGCAGAGAGTGCATGCTGGGAAGTGTCAACTCCCCAGCTGTGTGTATTCGGTGAAAACACATGAGATAAATGGAGCAGCATCAGTGATATTAATATGCCTTTTTGATTTCCACAAAAAGAAGTTCTTCTACTTCTTCTATAAAATTATCCAATTAATTCCTCATTCGATTCATGACAGTAATTTAGGTAAGCTGTTGACATGTTCTGTTGGCTTTACAATTTTCTAGTGATTAAACTGTTAGATCATTTATTTATTCATCAAAACAATTAAACAGTGAATGAATCAACAACAAATTGATAAATGCATGATGGGTAATTGTAAAGTCATTTACCAAACAATCAAACCAGCGTGCAGTTGATATCTGTACAAACATGTGGCGGTGCGAGTGAAGATCTGCTGCCCTCTCCGTTTTTGACAGTGTTCTGGTAAATGGGTTTGGATTGTTGGTCGGAAAAAACAAGCAATTTTGAAGCTGTCACCTCCGGCGCTCAGAACCTGAGACGGGCATTTTTCAGCGTTTTCTGACATTTTATAGACTAAACAGTCAATCATGAACTGATCAATAGAGAAAATAATCATTAGCTGCAGCCCTGCAGGATGTGTTTGTGTGATTCTTTAACAGAACTGCACTTACGGCTACAAGCGATGTCAGTCATTTCCTGGCTGCAATACACTTAGAGCCAATTTGCACCGATGGTAATAATTTTGCTTTCTCGCAATTTGCTGTAAATTGTTATGACCAGAACAAAGTTTTATACGGGATGAAGACGAAACGTGGTGACTGTCCACTTCCTACACCCCATCTAATCCTACTAGGTGAATATTTAGATGCATCAAACTTGTAGAACAAGTGTTAATTGAAGGTGAACGCCTGGGTACGCCGATTGTATTTAATGTAAATGATATACTGTAATTATAATAGTTAAGTGTGATGTCTATAGGGCTGACACCTTCTCGTTGGTTGGTCAATACGCTCTTGTCAACAAGATCTCCAATGAAACATGTCAATACCATCCATAAGACATGAGCAATATGTGCATTTGACAAGATTATATGGACATGTGGTGCTCCCATTAAAAAGGATTAAAAAAAAAATGGTTTGTTGGACACACAATGCTATCAGTTTGAAAACACTCAGTGTACTGTGGCTGATAAAGAAAACTAGGAGAGTGGGTATAATTTCAGTCTACCAGGTTTTCTTTGGTTGACTCCAATCGTAGGCATCTAGGCAGCAAACCACATTTTATTCCTAAACTGAAGCTCAGACTGCAAGCTGTACATGCTCATACACACTGTCTCCCCTCATTTCCTCCCAGCCTGCAGGAGGAGGAGGACAGGGGGAGGTGTGACGGCGTTCACAAGCAAACACAATATCTGCGTCTCTGTTTCAAATATGTCTCCTCTTATCTGTATCACAATGTTTCTCCGTCTTGCTGCAGGATTTTTACTACTCCGCCAAAATTATATAATCAATTTTGGGACACCAGTGAACATTGTTTTTGGCACAATTTCATTAAAGAACAATCTCTTTGACACGGTTTTCACAGAGGGTAATTTCCTCTCTGGGTGGCATCCCCCCGCACTCCCCTGTCTCAAGTGGTCTTTCGACTTACATCTGTAATAGTTCTTGATAGCCACTTGTCAAAAATCCTTATGGACCCTGTTCGCTGCCTCTGCTTTCTTCAAATCCTGTTGGTTTTGACAGGGCTGGAGATACTCATTCGGAGCATTCCCGATAACTGACTGCTCACAGTCGCCTGGATCTTAAAAAAGCAAGTCTGGGACTGTAAGGTACCAAAGTCATCCACGAAAAAAAAAATCCGAATAGGAGAGGTCAGTGACTGCTTCTCTCTTTCCTCCCTCAATAACTGCTTTTAAAGTGCCAGCAAGCCACTCAGCTCCCACAAATGTTCCAATGAACATCCTCAGTGTAAAACTCACTGTATGTTTGCACTCGGCAAGAGCAGCTGTGAGTGAGAAGCTCTTTGAAGTTGGTGTGAATGTGCCAATTTTATATTTTACTGCAAGTTCTCTGTAAGGCTGTGCAATTCAGAGAAATTTATTTCCAATTACAAATCTTGGTTTTTCATCAAAATTGAGATAAATACTATTATTGTGCAGAATTCAGTTTCATTTTGATGCTCTCGTTTTGTCTGGTATTATAAATCCAGAGCATCTTTTCCCTTTATAGCGGTGCAATTTCCTCTCAAAATGCTGTTACTTTAAGCTATATAAGTTTCAATGAAAAACGTGATGCTGCCCGTCCCAGTGGCTCACACCACTAAAACTAAGTCCTTGCCAAGCAGCGGGCCCAGGTTCGAATCTGGCTCGGAGCCCTTTCCTGCATGACTTCCTCTCCGTCTCCCCTCTGCCACAAAAATGTCCACTTTCAAAGAAAAAAGGAAAAACAAGATGTTGCAATCCATCTATGAGAGGTAATTTGCAGCCGCAGTTCATCCATTTTGTTCACCGGAGACCGTCCATTGGCGAGAAAAATGCTGTCGTGAGAGCCGATGAAGAAGTTAACTACAGCCTTAGTCATCCTCCTCAGCCTGGTTTACAGTCTCCACACCCACCTGTGAGCACCTCCGGGCTGCTGGCCGCGCTGGCCGCTCCCCTAAGTGTACCCAGGATTGGCGGACTTCACTCTCTCAGACAAAGAGGATTTTACTTCAGAACCACAACTCCAACAATGTTCCGAAATTGGCTGTACATTATTTGATTATTAACATTTTAACATTCTGACATAAAAGCCTTTTTGTCCGGGTCAACCCTTGTGTTTGCTTTGAGTGTCATGAGCTACTTTTTGTTTTTTTTGTTCCAATATAAAGTTCAACAAATCTTGTTGTTTAAAGATGAATAAATGTAGATGTTTCCAAACTCAATGAGTTGACCAAAATAATTTGTGGTTATAATTTTTGCTGTTATGAAGCAGCCCTCGCACTTTCTGGCGCAGCTGCAGTCGAAATGTATTGCGGGTGTCATTGTAAGTGAGATTTAAGGCTGCAACAACTTATATTCACTACTAATTGACCTGTTCTGATTGGAATTTTGCAGACAAAATAACTATCAATAATCGTACAAATAAACACAGCTCCAGCTGATGCCTTCATACTGCTTGTTTTATCTGACCAACAGTCCAGAACCCAAAGAAATCTTTACATTTTACAATTACAAAACAAACAGAAAAGCATTTGAAGAGCAAAATCTTGAGAATGTTTGATTACCTAAACAAGTAATAGATTATTAATATTGCTAAGTAACTGCTGATTGAAAGATGAATTCATCATTTCAGCTTAATAACACTGTACAGTTTATAATTATTCCCAGAGGAACGCTCCAGGCTCATGTGCTGTCGGAAACAATTCAGATTCTTCTATAATGCAGCTTTCCTTAATATGCTTCAGGCAGGTCACATGACCTCAGAATTACCCTTCTATCTTGTCACCATTTTGACAATCAACCGATTAATAATTTTGTCTCTAAATTATGGAAAACAGTTTTAACAGTTAGTGTGTTTAGTTTCCGTTGTCGGACCAACAATCCAAACTCCAAAGATATTTAATTTAATGTGATATAAAACAAAAAAAGGAGAAAATCTTTGCATTTTCAAGCAAGCCATAGATAAATGTTTGCCAATCCTTGAAAAAAACGTCTCAAACTAATTATTTCAGCTCTACTTGTTACTATAGGCTGTTTATAGTCAATGTTTGATATACCACAAAGGAGATTCTGATCCTCTGCTAATGTGCAATAAAAGCGATTCAACAAAATGAGTAGTGACTCAAGAATTCATCAAGCTGCCACTTGTTGCATTAAGTTTTCAGATTAATGAACCAAATGAAACACTTGGAGTCGAAGTGGCTTGTCTGATTTCTGATGAGGGACTGGAGCATGAATCCAGAGAGCAGATGAACAGATGAACGTCATGGATACAGGCCCTCAGGTCACACAGGCCATTATGGTTTAATTACTCTAAAGGCTCACCTTTTCCATCTGGCAGTCTTTAACGCCGCCACTCTCTCTCCTCATTACGCTGATATTCATGGGTGATTTACTGGCTGTGACAATTCTCTGAACTTTAGAGATATCCTGTGAGGAAAAAAGAGAAAACATTTCAACTTGGGGTTAAAAATAAAATGTGTAAATGGCTTGTTGATTCACACTGGCTCTGGGGATCCTGAAAAGTAAACAGTTCTGACTCAAAGCTTCATAACTGTTACATTTATACTATTCATTTCAACTAAATTCAGCCTATTTATTTGCAGTAAATAAATCATGGCTGGTGTAACAGGCAGCAGGAAGGGCAAAAGAAACAGAGTACTCACAAACTAAAAAGAGAATTATTTAACTGCTAAGGCTTGGAGGTGAACGCTTTAATATTCAACCATCATATATCCAGCACTGAGATCAAAAACTTATCTTATGATTTAATATTTCTGCACAAATAGTTTTTCCAATTTCCAGCAAATGAAGTTCGAAGCCAGACCCCAAAACACACCACCACACCAGCTGTTTCTGAACTCGCTTCAGGTAGGCTTAAAATATGGAAAACAATTCTCATCTTAAACTAACAGCTACTGCGATGATGGATTTATGTTTTGTCAGTTTTATTTAAAAAACAAAAGTCGACAGTCATTGCAGCAGCTCTGTAGGCTGTACTGAGGCACGGCGGAGCTTTAAGCTAAATGCTAACAAAACGACAGAATAGGTTGTTTGTCAGTACCAAACACCCAAAACGACACACATGATCGGTTCAAGGGTGATAAGGTAGCAGATAGGGTTAATGAGTGTAGCTCTGACTATATAGTCATTTAACTGAAGGAAGAGGAGCATTTTAAGGCAACATTCCTCTGTTAAGTTTCAAGTCATACAAGTCAATAGTTTACATTGTAAATCTTCTGTGAGCTGGCTAGATCGTGGCACGGAGCTATTCCAGGACCAACACACATCTGCATAAACACCATATATTATGCAATAAAAGTTTAACATCAGATGGCCAGCTCTGGTTGGCTGCTGGGTCACCCCAAATTGCTCAATTGCAAAATCCAACTTGAAAAAAAGGCAGCAGTTTCTGTGAATTTATGCTACAAAACCACTTATGTAGGTTTAGAGCAAAAAAAAAAACGTCCTGTTTAGGCGTTATAAAAGACAGTTTATACAGTAAATAAAGGTACGTAAAAACCGGAAGTGGTGACTACAGGAAGTGACATAGTGAAGTAAAAATGTGATGCACAAAAAGTGAGCCACTGAAGTTCAGTGATGGTGGGTGAAAGTCCAACGTTTGTTAGTCCCAGACACGACGCCTTCCTCCTGCCTTCCACCGAGCATCGCTGTCATTCATAATCACCGCAGCAGCTTGTGTACAAACGAGCTATGCAATCGTTTTGAAGGGGAGACCAGTCTCATTATAAACGAATAATGGACAAACTAGAATCCTCTCCAAATAATGGCACGAGATAAGGGGGAACATGGTTGTCTGCACAAAATTTCATAGCAATCCATCCAAAAGTTTGTAACATATTTCAGTCAGGACTAAAAATGGTGCTGATAAGGTGGCTAAAAATGTATTCATGCAAACTGTACATGATGTGCCTCCAAAAGTCAGATGGTTAGGTTGGAAATGTTTTGTCACCTGCATTTCTCCATGCTATGAAAAAAACAGGCCTCATGCAACAACCACTCACAATACAATAGATGCATTTTTACGGCTTGATTCCCCAGAAACAAAGTCTGAAGGACAGGGTATGCAGGTTGGAAAACAACAACAAAAACTGCACAAATTACAATTTGGACCAAAGCAAAAGCTGCTCCTTGTGCTCTAAAAGGTGACGTGAGGATAAAGCTCCCCACAGCCGCCCACTGATTCTATCAAAATGAGATAAGAAAGGTGAAGTGGGAGTCACTGGACAGGGGGGAAACAAAGTGCATGGTAGCTGGCCAAAAGAAAGAATCACACAGTCAGATTTCCACAGAAAGCCAACTGATGGTGTTGACTGTCTGGTAACACACGACCAACCGAGCACGGAGCTGCAGCACCCTCATAAAGCGTCCCAGCTGACTGATTGGCCGGTGACGGAGAACATCACAGGTGCACCCAATAGCTCCTGATGAGTGAGAGTGAGTGAAGCCTGTGACCTGGATTTCAGAATCCATCTGCCTGGAACACTTGTATTAGTCATTTAGGATAATGTGCTGCCAGTTTTCACCAAAATGTTTAATATTCTCTTGGGCACAAATACAATATGTGACAGTTTGAAAAGGCAGGCAGGAGAAAAATGCATTTTAGTCACCAAACAAACAGTGTGAATTAACACTTTATTAAAAATCTTCCCACCACTTTATCTTGCTGTTAGACAAGCCTTTCTGACTGGAAACTGGAGCTGATATAATTATCTGTGCTCTCTTCAAAACCACCAGATTCCATTGTCTTTTTCCGTTTTCCTGGCAGAACAAGAGGTGCATGTCTCCAGTGCTCTGCAAGGCAAAATGACTGCTTTTGTCAATGGACTCTGGTGGTTTTTGAAGAGAGCAGACATGGATGACTTCAGTTCCCTGTCGGAAATGGCTACACAACAGCAAGATGAAGCTGTGAAAATATTCCAAATATAGTGTACACTTAAACTGATATTGATTGATAAGGTGCTGTCCACAGCAGTGTGCTTCTGTGCAGGTACTCCTGCCTGCTTCTACTGCAGGTAACTTGTAGTGGCAATTTCCAAGAAAGTGTTTACACTGGCACTTAAGGTAGAGGCTGAAGGTTGAAGCATGAATTTTGGATTTTAAATTTAAACACTATTTAGAAACAAATTTAGGTTCTCAAAAAGACCATGATTTAAATGGCTTCTACAACACTGACTTTGGTTAAAAAGGCTGCAGTTTCTGTGAATTTATGGCACAAAACCACTGACCAAGATTTAGGGCAAAAAACATCCTGGTTAGGCGTCATAAAAGACAGTTAAAAAACTGAATAAATGTACGGAAATGCCGGCAGTGAAGTAGTTACGAGGATGACAGGAAATGACTGTAAGTTGTGTAAAAATCGTAAGTTCTACAATGACGTTTTTGAGGCAAGACCAGTCGGGTTAAAAACAAAGCTAAATTGCTAAATAAAAAGCAAATTAATTTCCCCTTTTGCTGTTAGCCGCCATGGTTAGCAACTGGGACTTATTGTCTTATTGCTACTTCTGCTAACTCACTGGACAATACACACACAATCATTCAGCAGCACCCCTGAGAATAATGACAATAAAATTGATAAAGTATAGAGGAAGAGGAAGTTTAGAAAGAATATGATAGAGAGAATATTCTTTAAAGAGGAGGACTGATATTGCCCATGTTTGACATTCATCTTTCCAAGTGTTGAGAAGTGGAAATGTCTGTTTTTTTAATAGCTGTCAGGTCTGATTTTAAATGCAGTTGACTTGTAGGTCCCAAATGTTGGACCTTCAAACCAGCATGCAGTTGATGTCTGTATAAACACACAGATCTGCTCTGAGTGAAAAGCAAGCATAATTCTGGGAGGTAGATTTTGTCTTTAGTGCTTTGAAAGCTGCACATGATGGACAATGATGCTTCAGTGAACAGACCCATTGCGAAAAGCAGCCAAAACAATGTCAAGATAGTTGGAGGAAAACAAGATGGATAGCCAGAGATGAAAAGGGGGTCTCTCTGGAGTATGTAGAGCAATCTATATCACTACCACCTGATATGATGTCCGTATAAAAAAGCATGCCTCTTTCAAAGTTGATGTGCTTTGAAATGCTCAATGCTAGAGGCAAAAAAAGTAAATAAAAACTATAGATGTCAGGAGGGTTACATGGCAGGCTTCTGTGAAGTTTTTTCCTTCTGAAACTAGACGGTGAATACTGATGAGCTGTGCTTCAGCTACAATCTAACGGTCTCATATACGTGTTTCTGATTGTCTAAATAAAGTCTTCATCTCTGCATGTTTGATTTTCCCTCCCATGTTTAATTTCTCTGCACATGCTTTCTTAATTTACCTATCTATCTATCTATCTATCTATCTATCTATCTATCTATCTATCTATCTATCTATCTATCTATCTATCTATATGGCTTGGACTATAAATCGTACTTCCTGTTTTGCATAATATTAAATTATGGTAGAAGCATTTTGTCATCTGTGCACTTGCTGGCAGTAAGATATAATCACTTGTATTTATTAGAATCTATATAATTATGAAATAAGCCTGGTAAAGAGGGTCATGGCTGTATGTATGGTGCTTCAATTCAGATACAAGCAATCCTGTGCATGTGCATCAGCTCCAGGTCTTGTTACAGTTGAGGCTATTTTTCGAGATTGCATTGCTACAGTTAATTTGTGATAGAAATGTCTAGAAATTTGGCATCAACAGTTTTCTAGTGCAAAATAAAAGTTAGTTTTTGCCTGCAGGCTTCCCAGACTGCTGTCAATAACTGAGTGTGGTGAAGAATGTTATCTGCTCAGGGCCCCGAGTCCAGCAAGGGCCGTCTGCTTGACCCTTTTGCATTGGCAATGTTGACATTATTTAGGGGCAGCTTCAGTTTTCACCCACAGTAAGGCACAAACTTCTCACCACTGCAGCAACGAGCCAGTCAGGAAGTCAGATGGTCGTACTCGGAACGATCTGTAAAGCTGACCGTGCTGCGGATCTATAGGCCAGTGGCTCACGTGGGCGTTGAGACCAAAATTCAACACAAGAAAGGCCAACCTGTCAATTGACATTTACCCTCAAATATGTCGACATTTACAAGCACTGCAGAAAATGTACATCTTCGAAGTTTTCCAGACAAAATAATTTTTTAAATAATTGAACAGTATGAAACAAAAGTATTGCTAGAATGTATGCATGGCCAGGCGCTGTATTTGTTTTTCTCTTACTGTCACCACATTGTTCAGCAAGCACAGTAACAGTAAACTGAGTTTGTGCGGCACATATCTCTCCAGAAGTAGCTGTCTGTCTCCTGCAGCCAGTCTCCTGCACCAGGCTGGTACATAATACCTTCCTTAACTGGGTCAAAAGTGGTCTCCTGAGAACATAAAGCAAGATGGTTGCAAGATGAACACAAGCAATCTTAACCTGTCACTGTCAAAGTCCATTCTTATTTTGTCAGCTGGAACAACATCTTTTTAGGCAGGTTCAGTGGAATTGCTTGTGGAAGTGACCGCTTTCGGGCGAACGCTTCATGCATTATTTCCTGACTTTTGACAGCATCCGTCAGAATCAGCAACATTTTACAGTAGAGCGAGGGAGGAGGGCAGTTGTTTGGTCTCCATAAGGTCAGTGATCCTTGAAACTTGCTTAAAAACATACTGAGAGGACACTTATTATTAGGGAAAGTTTGGTTCAATCTTAGTCTATCCTCGTAAAAGAAAGAAAAGGTGATTTAATCAATAAGATAAGGGGTTCTTAAAATACAAAGATGTTCTTTATCTGAGGCTCTGCATTGCACCTCTTACTGACAGACTGTGAAAGTTTAATATCAAAGAAGAATTAAATAAAAAAAGACGTGAAGTTCTCTGTAAGCTTTCCTGTATTTGTTGCATGATGCAAATGTAATTTTACCATCAAAATTCAGCTGATAAAAATCTTCAAGCTACTTGGACTGTCAACCACCTACGATCGCCTCCGTGCGTGGCAGAGATGAATATCCCGGCGATTTATATAGACAAGAAAACAATCATAAAAGTAAATAGTAAGTGCTGAGAGCAGGGCAATGAAATGCCTGATTTCTCCTCCAGCACAGTGCTCCGAGCATCTAAGACATCATCTCCCATTACTTTGATGAAAATTGCATGCTATCGGACCACAAGGCTTGGCTCTCTCCCCGAGACTGTTAAATATGAAGCAACTTCCACTCCAATCTTGCTGATCTCTGCATCCTTACACTAATGAATCTTTCACCGCCAAGAAGAGCTTTGTGTGTCTGTGTTTGTGCATGTGAGTGTGTGAGGGGCAAGGCCTGGGAGAGTCTTATCTGTGGCTTCTACCAAAGCTTAAGGCCCATTATGTTAACTCAAACTGCGAGCGTGAAGCTCAAAGTGGTGTCAGTGAGTGCTTGAACAAACATCCCTGCACTTACCCACTTTGGATTTCAAAAAACACAAAGCGGATTTTAGTCTAAGTGTGCTCATGAAACTCAAATGTATGTTTTCATCCAGTTAGTGGATAAATGCTTCCTCCATATGGAAAAAGCTTTGGAGCGTTTATTTTTTTCCATTGGTGGTAGTGCCATCACAGCCTGCTGTGTGCAAAATAATTACCTTTTGATCAGCAACAATAATTAGCATATGATTAGCAATGCATTTCCAGAAATATTAGCATGTCTAACTGAATGCATCCAGCTACAATTCACTTATATGTCAGGTTCAAACCTGCACAACAGAAATGAGGATAAAGGATGTCATAATAATAACGCTGCTGAGTGCTTTCATGCTGTTAATGAGCATAATGAAGAACACCACGTGGTCATCAAAGAGCCAAGTTCTTGACATTTGCCTCTCCGTTGGTGGATTGTTACCTAACTTGTCATTTGTGGGCTGTTTGGCTCCTTTATGCGCCGTAAGTGCTATTGTGTGCTGTTTTTTAGTCCTTAATTTGAGATAAATTTGGCAGTGATTTAAATTAGATTTGACCCACCTCCGCACACACAGGCAGAGTGGACAGATGGAGCACCCCAGTAATCTTTACAGTGAGGGCGTGCTCAGATTTATCAGACAGCCCGTCAAAGTGTGCGGCGGCTACGGCAGATAATGGAGCTAGCAACTGCTCACAAGTGGAGTGCTGCTATTTGTATGCTAATGAAGTGGAAAGTATAAACTTCATTAGCATAAAAAAATCAACCCACTCCTAGCCTGAGTTCACTTTCCTTGTCTTATTCTGTGACATGCTTATTTTGCCCGTGTCATGCGTTTGCATTTACTGGGCTCACAGTAATGAAAGGAAGATGATGGGGAACTACACTTTTCATTATAATGGTATAATCAGGTTTTGCTGCAAACACCAAAAAGAGTTTAAATGTGGACATAAAGTGTCAATTACTGAATATTGTGTTGTATTATGCCACAGCGGAGGGACAGCGGTGACACTGCTGGGGACGCTGGAACCGTCACTTGATGGGAAATAAAGAAAACACACACAAAAAATCCTCTAAGGCATGTCAAGTCTCTTCGGCACCCATGAAAGGGACGCAGAGTAAATTGTGACGGCTTTGAGTAGAGAAAAGCCTCTTAAACACACAAGTGCTCACCAGGATCATGGCAGATAAGGCACCGCGGTGCTGCGGCCGACGTGATGATTTCAAAGTGACTGCAGCGACTGCTTTTCAGAAATCAGAACTAACCCGGTCTCTGATTTAGGCTGACATGACTGCGTCGCAGAGGGAAAACTAACCACAGGCGCTATTAAGTATATTTTCAAGGAAGAAGAAAGTGTGTAAATTCTGCTGCACTTCAGTTCTCTTTTCTAGGTCTGTAGAGTCCCAGAGAAACGTGTATACATGTTGTATTGGTAAATATTGGTTGAATTTGAAAAATAAAAACATATTGACAGGGTGAAACAAGTAGCAATACCTCCAGAAACAACCCAGTCTGATTCAGGTTGATATCACTGCAAAATCACAGGAACTATTAAAGATGCAATGTGTAATTACTGGCTACGTTCTTTAAAAAAACAGGGGGCAGTGTTTTACCTTGTGCATGCAGAGATCACACTCTTCAAGATAGTGTCGTTGGACATGCAATAAACCTGAAATGTAAAGCGAACTGTCCAAACTAAAATTAAGACGCACACCTGAACTGTTGAAGCACCTGTTGCAAGAGACGGGTCCCTGGGGAGTCTTATCTCAATCCCAGGGGGGTTTCATGCAGCCTGTTGGGCCCTATCACCACACCACAGCTGTTAGTGTGGTGGTTCATAATCTGTCGTCTCATGTCGTCCAGCTTGTTGGTGTACAGACGTTTATGCCGTGCAGCTCTTAGCCGAGCCTGGATTCTAGCTCGCTGCCTCACTTTGGCTCTCTGTGCGCCTCGCTGAGAGAGTCCTCTCCTCCAGGGACTGAACCATTGCAACAGTCCCCGCAATGTAGAAATTTAGTTTGTGTTTGTGTTTTAATTTTAGTTGTAGGTGCTAACTGCTGTGCAGTGTAGCTGCGTCTACTTCTTTGTCCTCTCTGAGGGCAAACTGGAAGCTACGGTGACTCACTATCACCTCTTGTGGCTTAAATGATATAACAAGACCAGATAGGTCGGGGCTGGCTGGTTAGCTAATGTCAGTAGATATCTCTGCAACACAATATGTAGACATCTTTACGTGCATTTTAACCCTGTGCAATAATGTTCACTATATCTTGTTTAGATCCGCCAACATCATGTGTATATCATTTTTATTGTCCTTTAGGTTTATATTGTCCTTCTTGTTTGTTTTATATATATTCTATATTTATGCTTTTTCCCCCCTATATTCTTTTATCTTATAAAAGCACTGTTCTTCACATTATGTTGATATTGTTGGTAAATTTTTTAGAGTGTTTTAAACTAAAAATCAGGTCAAATCTTACAATTTGCTCCTTTAAGT
>CAFUXE010001019.1:470941-522324 GCA_903364295.1 Serranus cabrilla | reverse complement strand
AAGAAGCAATATCTACAGTGAGGGAATAATCCTATTTTTTTTTTTTTTACTACAATGAATTCTGTTGCCAGTCACCTTTTTTTTCTTTACTCCTAAAAAGGATTAAATCCTGAGCCCTTAGTTGAGTCTACTGTGACCTTGACTTTGAAAGGCTCCAAACAAAGCCTGTGTCACATTGAGTTAATAATTTCATAGAGAACAGATTCTAAATCCAACATAGCAAAACTCCCATAATGCCCTCAAGTAATTGGGCTTTACCTCCAAAGCTACAGCACCATGGAACACAAAGACTGATATAAATTACTTAGACTGCTGCTTGATTTAGACATGTTATTATTCCGAACAACCTCTGGAATTGTGTTTGCCCAACTGTTATATTTGGTAGTAATTATTTCCTGGGCTATTTCTCTCTGGAGAGTGATACTCGGGGCATCAGATTGACAAATAGCCACTTGAAAAGGAGGTAATAATCGGCTAACACTTAAATTCATATCGCAGACAGTGCATTATGTGCGCTCTGATGTGTGGTGAGGTGAATATTTTGGCACCGAGTTATATTCCATGATGTCACCAAGCTGGGAGTTACAGTGTGAAATGAATTTCAATTTGAAAGTGTTTACACAGAGAGGAGCGGAAAACAGCAGCAGCCTGCTTTATCTTATCTGGAAAGTCAGAGGGAAAATTATACTCCACCATTACAGAAGCAAATCCCAATTCCAGCTTTCCATTTTACAAAACAAACTTATCTTATTTTCATCCTAAGACATTGTAACTGCTGTGTTTAAACTGAGGTCGCTGACAATCAAACTGACCAGATATTGTGAGGCAAAACCGCACCATGGCAGAAAACACAGGTGTGATTAATAGGAGTAATGAGGGCTGCACTCCATTTAGCTCTATCTGCTCCATGCTGGCTCTCTGACACGGCCTCCTGATACACTTCTATGGAACTGAAGCAATGTTAATGGTAATAATTGCACCTGTGCTCTCCCTGCTACGGCGAGTCAAAAATGTCTGCTGTGAAAAAAGCCCATTGGTCATGCTTCCGGTAATATCATGGGCATGTGGAAATGTATTTTGCCTTCAGCTTACATTGTTCATTCGAGCCCTCAGTGGATTAAACTGCCATGAAAGAAACTCAATGCAATCAAGCACAATTACTGCAATGACATGTATCCATGATAGAAAATGTGTTGCTTTGACTCGTTTGATTGTAGCTGCAGTAAATGTTCCCTGCTTACCTTAGTGGTGAGATAACAGTGTAGTGAGATCAACTATAATTGTACCAGTGAAGTTGGAACTGCAGACTTTAAGTGCCAGTTAGTGTAAGACGGAGAGCAGAGCATGTTGAGAGTGCAGGGAAACACTGCAAAAGCCATCAATCCTGGTTAAAATTTAAATATACTTTAATGCTTTTGTTTACTTCTGAAATGTGTTAATCACGGCTAAATGAAAGACTAAAGACTGAGCCATTATACTTATCCTCAAAGTAATGTTTTTTGCACATGCAATGACAATATCAACTTTAACATTAAAGGTGATCAAATTTAAGATACAACCCGAATTTTTGGTTTAAACAGTTTGGACATCAAAGACATCTATGTCCAGAGATATCTCCTGAAGTTAACATGCTAACCAGCTAGCCCCTTAGCCCGACCTATCTTTTCTTGTAATATCACTTGTGCCTCCGGAGGCGATAGTGAGTCGCTGTAGCGTCCAGTCTGCCCTCAGAGAGGACGAAGAAGTAGACACAGCTACACCATTAACAATAAATTAATTAGCAGCTTTACCATGGATGTAGTCCATCTAAAAGTAGCATTAAGAACTACGTCCAAAGTGAGATTTAATATACTAAGGCAGTGGATGGGTCACTGGAGAGTCTGGCTCTATCCTGGCAAAGATTGCTCACTCAGCTGAGGCGATGAGAGAGAAAGAAGAAGGGAGGCAGGTGAACTGGGATCCACGCTAAGCTAAGAATGGGTAAACTGGCTGTAAAGTGGCTTTCTCGCCCAAACACCTGCTCTCTCATCAGTACAAGACTGTGGATTACCAACCACAAAGATAGCTGTGACGATGTTGGAGGACTGGCTACATAAAAACATCCTCAACTTAGATTAGCTGTTGAAATAATAGGCTGAATTTTCTACTGTGCAGACCCCACACCTGACTCTGCATCACATCTACCTGTGGCTCCTCTCTGCTGGGCTGTTGGTAGCTGTGAACTCTGCTAAGCAAGTAAACTCTGCTGGGATGGAGCGAGACTCACTGGGAAACTCGTCTCAAACACAGAATCTCAGTTTGGATGTATACTTTAATTTATGTTTGGAAAGTTTTCTCTAAATTTTTTTGTCATCTCAGCAACCATTGTGAAATACTGCCCCTTTTTTTTTTGAAAGCATGTGTCCAGTAATTACACATGTCCCCTTTAACAAAATAAAATAAAATAATAAAGATCAAATCAAATGTCTTCATGATTTTGCTACCAAACATGCAGATCATGGTACACTCCTTAAAAAGTTAAAAAGTAAAAGGTTAATTTGTTTATAAATTGCTCTTATGGCTTAGAAATCTGCTGCTATATGGGCTTTTGATGAGAAATAAAAAAAGAGCCTTGAGTGATTTATTTTCTGAAGCTGATTATTTCCTTTAACATACGTGCAGAGAGAAAAAAGTCGTTTTTGAATATTTGGTGAATACATGTGCTTTCGGAGGCTTTTGAACCATTTTAAAGCAAAGAAAGGTGAAAAATAGAGATTTAAACTCTTATTAAATGAATAAATGAGAGTATAAGTACTTTCAAAGCTTTTGAAGTGCTTATTACCTAAAAATGAATTGTATAAACACTACACATTGTATACATACTAGACATAAGTGCTTATCTTTGTGACGTCTAAGCACATGTTGATGTCTCGGAGTGAGACACTCGCTTATTTCAAGGACAGCAAGACCTCATCTACAGCAGACACATGGCTGACTGATCATATCACCCGGCCGATTCATTAAATATAAAAAAGGTTGGATTTCTGCAACAATCTTTTTGGATAAACATTAAATGAGATGGAAGTGAGTGGAATGCTGAATTACCTTGGCATGTGGCTGCTGAAAGGTGACTCTGGAGCTGTTGATGAGTGATGAGTATCTGAACAAGTGGGTGGGGGAGGTGGGAAATCTGTGGCTGCTGCTGGGCTGGTTGTGCAGGACAGCTGAGAAGCAGATGTGAACTGTGTCCTTCAGCGCCTTCAGCTGCGACTCCTGTCCCCAAACAAAAATGACACACACAAGCAGATTTCTGAATCCCTCCTTCCATGCATCCACATGAGAAATTAACCTAAGCATTAAGGCCACTGGCCATGCTGTAAAGTGACTTCTGTAAAGCCGGGAGGCATCGTTAGACAAGACATGAAGCGGAAATCCCCAGAGTAATAAAAAAGAGGGAATACTGAAAAGATCATTTACTTCAATCAATAATAATAATAATGGACAGAATGATTGGTTTTAATTCTTCCACAGCAGCCTCTCATGTCAGGACTCTTGAGGTGAGCTCAAGAATTACCTGAATTCCTAATCAGCACTTTTCTGCTCGTGCATTTTAACTCTTCTGACTTGCCCCCAGTGACAGTCTGTCAATAACCACATGTTCAAATGATTAAGCCCCATAAATTAAAGCTGCTGCATGCTGTCAACCTGCTTAAAGTGAGACATTTTCAAAATACTTCCTCGGTAATAAGACAGCTGCCTTAAAAATGTGTATTTAGGGAGTTGTTTTACCTTCACATTAATTTCCCTCCCTAAAACTCCACTCACTGAAACTGATTTATACAGACACATATTAATACACATACTCCATCCATTAAATTTAACTTAATTATTTGGATTTTTCTACTCTGTACTTGAAAGTTTGCAGGGTTTAAATAAGTCACTTTATTAAAAACATCATAAATAAATGCTTAATTAATATTAAATTAAACTTTAATAAATAGTTGTTTTACTGTTAACCATAAAATAATAATAATAATAAAAAAAATTATATTATTATTTAGGTTATTGATGATTATTGTTGCACACATTGTAACATTTTATAAACTATAATAAGTTAAAAATGATTTTGATGGCAACTATAAAGTTGCAAATAATGATTGTAACACATGATTGGATATATTATTTGGATTTATATCAATGCACAAAATACATTAAAAGATGCAATGAAGGCAAATTAATGTAACTTTATTAATATGAATATTTTATAAATACCAAATATAATAAGTATTAGTTGCAATTTTAGAAAAGCCAGCTAAATAATATCTATAGATGGTTTATGAAGTCATTCTTAAAGTTTTACAAATCATATCTATATTTATATGTATGTACTATTATATTTATTTACTTTTTGTTCATTCTCTCCTATTCATTATATATATGTAAATGTATTTTTATTTTTATAAATAATATTAACTATACTGTAAATGTAAATAATAATAACAATAATAATAACAATGAGACTATTATTATTAATATTATTAATGATAATACCTTTTGTTTGAAAAAACAAATACATTAAGTTCAGTAATAAGTTGACCATTATTAACACAAAAGCATCATTATTACAGTATAGAAATCAAATCAAATACTCATTGTTTTCTTCTGTTATTCACCTTATCCAGTGCCGTCTTCTCCAGCTCCTCCTTGGCTATAGTTAACTTGTGCTCCAGGTCCATTAGCTGCTGGCCCTGCAGAGAGACAGGACTTCTGAATCAGTTCAATCCTCTTTGTTCAGTGCACACAAAGCATTTCTCTATCCCCACCTCCTCTCTCCTGCACTATCAATAACACGGATCTATAGCGGGAAGGATTGAGACGCCTCTTTATTATTTTGCCGATCATCACTTTTGTCCTGACTTTTTAAAATCTGTATTATGACACCTCGCACACACACACGCACTCCCACTCCTACTCCGACTCTGACTGCATTGATGGAGCACTAAATCTCATGTACATTATATGCTTTTAGCACTCAGTAAATCCCCTGTGTCTTTAAACAGGAGAGCGCCGGGATCTCATAAACCTTCATAATCATGGCCGCATTATAATGATTCATTCTTAGTTAGATTTTAGCACTGAAATGCTTTGTTGAATACTACCTCTGCTGTGTTTCATGGAACACAGAGAAGTGCAGCATCCCAATCAGATGCATAATTTCATTCAAAGCCACATTAAAAAAAGATCCCATCTGTCCTTTAGACAGAAGAAAGGTTTAATCTTGACAGTCTTGAGAGCAGACCCCCTGGAAGCATCAAAGCCCTTAATGAGCAGATCATTGCTGGAGTTTAATCCCTGAGCTGAACAACACTCACAAATATGCTTTTTTCCCCAAAAAACAGAGGCAGTATAACCCCATATGAGGATCAACAGAGTTCCCTCTGTGGAGTCTTTTATTATTGATAAACTCGTCAGCAAGAAGAAAAGAAACTGGTTTTGGATCATTTGCATGCAGTTTGTGTAAATCTGGCCTTAGTGATGGACTCTGAGCCGTGAACTTTTACTGGTTGTCTTTTACTGGCCTCTGAAAATGAAAAACTGCATGAGTTTACATTCTGAATCGCCCAAGGTCAGCTAACCCAACAAACAGCATCCACAATCTCTGCAAGAAAAGAGTGTTTGAAGTTTCAGAGATGGGCCGATGGAGCTGATTGATGGTTTCTGGTGAGTTTTATAGACTTATGTTGTACCTCAGTGAGTTTCGTGCCACAGCGGGGGACTCTTGGCATGTTTGCAGATATCATCTCATTTTCATCTCGATTTCTGCCAGCGAAATGGTGATTGTACTGATGAACATGTCTGTCACTTCCACCACTCAACGGGGGCGGCTGAAATGATGTTTAAGTTTTCCCTGATAGATGAGTCATGCAGTGGCAGTCAAGGACGGGCCAACGTTCACCTCTACGGCTTTCAAAGACGCCAAAGAATCAAATTTTGCTCTCTAAAGCTTTTTTTTCCAGTTACAGGGAGTTCGGGACAATCGCACAAAGTCATTTGTAGCTGTCGGGCTGCGCTCAAGAGGGAATCCAAAGGTAATAAAGTTTGAGGAACAGTTCTTTAATCATCAACACAAAGGATTGCATATAATCTCTTCGTGGCAAATGGCAAATGAAAGGCCTAAGAATTCACTGATACATGTTTGGATTAGTTTCTGCATAATGGAAAACTGAAGGTTACTGAGAGAAAACAGTACAATTTCAGGGAGACTTGGGACATATTATTGGACATCTGCCATTAAAGTACTGGCAGTAGATATAATATGATGTCACACTTGGCCAAAAGAACAGACCGAAATACTTTGAGCTGCTGTAAATATCGCTGCATACGTATGTGTTTAGTTGATAAGGAACACTGCAAAACAACACCAAATGTTGTGTCTTAAAAAGTGTAGAATGATGAATAATCATGAGTCCTGGCTGGATTGGCTCACGAGCACAAAGAAAACGAATGCAGCCTGCTCTTATCTCGTCTTCTAAGGGATCTCAGGACCGCGTGTTGACCGTGCATGTGCAGCATTACAGTAGAAAGCCATTACCATCCATTACACTGAGCATCATCAGCGGATAGTCCTGTGAGGCCGGCGGGCGCACGGCTGCTGACCCAGAAATGCTGACTTTCAGGGTTAGTGCCTCCAAGTCTGCGGCTCCATATTTCTGTGCTGAATCCATTATAAAGGTGTGAGGTCAGTGGGGTACGAGCCACTCAGCAAGACGAGGCACGCAACTACATCAAGCCGTCATTTTTCTTTTCTGTTTTTTTCTCTCCTAAGCTGGAGGAGAAACAGCTCTAGGGGTAAATTTAAAAGTGGACCGACGGAGTGAAGAAGATGTGAAGGCTCAAAATGCGGCTCCTCTGCCAAAAATATTGTCTCGTAGGGAAATGCGAGGAAGGCACCGTCAGTTCCTCTGAAGTTTATAATGTTTTGGCTGAGCAAGTGAAGGGGAACCTGCCTGTGAGTGGTGTTTACAGTTATGTACTGGGACTGCATAGTTTGGATTCACTGAGTTGGGTCTCTTTTTAAGTTGTCCTTCAAATCTGAGGGCTATTAATGGAAAATGATCCACTGAAGGGAACATTGACAATACTGCCTTCTTCTGAGCCGCTGTAGGTGCACAATGTCCCTGAAATATTGCATTTTGTCGAAACAGCAGCCTTTTCTGTTTTTATCTTTTAACAATTCCCTTTCTTTTAAGGCCATACCTGTCAGCTCTAAGACACTGAATGGTTCCCAAGATAGAATAATGAGGTTTTGAGGTTTCTTTATTTGCTCTGTGTCCAGTCTTGTAAGGTTGTTGTCTTTGTGTACTGTGACTCTGTGCTGCAAATGCAGTTTGATACGGTACAACAGCCGTCATAACCAATTTAATTGCCTCCTGGTCAAGGTGCCTTGACTGACATCCCCCCTGTGAGGCTGATGGCATTTCCGAATCTTGAGTGGCTCTTCTCTACTTCCTGCTCGTGTCCTCGTCCCCCTCTGGGCTTTTGATCGCAGCATATGTGGAATACATATGAGTTGTAATAGCAGGAGGGACGGGGGAGGTCAGAGGGACACGATGCAGTTCCCTCTGACCTTTCCATGAGGAAAAAAAACTGTCTGTCATTTCAAAAAGAAGATTTTTTTTTAAAGACAAAGAGTGCACTTAAATTAGCCTTATCCATCTGTAAATCACCAACGACTATAATGTTTTGAAGGTCCGCATGAAGTGTTTGGTGACATTGAGCAATAAGGTTGTGTTTTGTGAGTGACTGATGCAATTTAGAGACAACGATTTACGAGCGGTGACACCAGGCAAACAAGTCAATGCATCCATCATTCACAGGCTAGAAATAGAACAAGGGACACAGGACATCCAGGGACAAAATATTCAGGCGTTGGGCTAGAAGCATCAAATTGAGTCTGTGTCTTGAGTCCTTTTTTTTTTCATTTATGTCTGACACATGATGGGTCTGAAGGATGAAATCGTACATTTAAGACATGACGTTACAAGAAGTTATGGAAGAAATGTCGACTGACATTTTTACACTGCAAACAAGGCCTGAAAGGTCAGCCCATGTACCAGAAAATGTCAATAAATATGACGTAAGCGCTCAGGTTTAAGAACATTCAATGCTCACAATACAAGGCGGTGGAGTGTGTACAAGAGGGCAAGAATAGCGAGCAGTTTCCTGTTTGCTGCTGTTTATTCTGTGCTTGTGGAGGAGGTATGAGAGTGGGGAGATAAATATATGGTGCCCACTGATACGTGGTGTCATCTGTAATTTGTGTCTTGAAGATTCCACTATATGATCTAATGCAATTCTGTATGAACAGCATCCACCAGTGTCCGCATCATTTAACTCCATACCTGCTGTGATTGAAAAGGATGGGATGGATCATGCAAAGGGAAATCACATGACAGGACTTAGCAGCATGTGGACTAAGCGCTGGCCAATTGGCTTTGCATGCTGCTGATTGGTTGAGTCCGTGTAATTGCAGACTGAATTAATTGGAGTAGCTCCTGTGATGGGATCATCCTTTTCAAGGTGGTCTGAAGTACCTGTTTACTCTGGTCTGGAGCTACTATAAAGCCAACCCCCCTCTTCAGTTTGAACTTACCTTAAAAATTAAATCCTTTTTCCCGTACCGCAGTTCTTTCAGTTGAGCCTGGATTTTTTTGGACTGCAAGGGAAAGATAAGGAAATAAGTGTTAGCTTATTCAAATAGCGAAATTGGTTTTAGATCACGTAGCAGGATTCTGCCAGCTGCAGCAGAAGACTCCTTTGTGAGTGTTCCCTGGGCAAAGCTCTGGCTTAAAGGAAAGGCTCTACTGAGAGGAAGAAAATATCAAATCTCCCCTTCACTGAACTGCATAGTCCACACAATGATGCAGTCATGCACTGGCTTCTTGCCCACTGTCTAAACCTGTATTCTCACTCCCACTACACACATTACCGCCGCCATCGCCACACATGCAGGTTCCTAGGTTACAGCGGGCTCTCGCCTGTCATCGGTAAGCAGCGCACACACAAACAGAGCAGATCTTTACTGCCGCCCCCAAACAGACACGGTGACCGGCTCTGCCTGACATTCACTCTGCTGCTCCACATCAGTAGGCACATGGAACACAGAGGCTGTCTCCGAGATGGCTTGATACACACACAGGCATCCTCAAAGCTGCTGCTGGTGTGAGCAGGAGCACTGAAAGCCTCCACACCGGACTCTGCAGCCGTTTACAGGGTTTATTCTGTGGGAGATATTTTTATACAGTTTGCATTGCGAAGCCTCACAGGACTGTAACTGTGATTAATTGGCTTTGACTCGACTTGAACCCAAGCAAAGTTTATGTTTTTTTTAAAGGAAAAGGACTGATAGGTCACTGCATGATATTTCAGTTATCATAAATATTTATAATTATTACAGTATAATGGGCAGTCTGTGTAAGAGGTTAGAGAATCTGGCCTGTAACCAGAGGGCCCCTAACCCCCCACTGCTCCCAGCATGGTGTGTTCACTGGTGTGTAAAGGATGGGTTAAATGCAGAGGTTACATTTCCCCGTTGAGGGAATATCTTAATTTTAATAATAATAAAATGCTTTTTTTCAGTCCTACCCCCTATATTCACCCTATTTACTGTTTAATTTTCCTAATCTATATCTCTTTTTTCAACAAATCTATCCATAGCTCCTTTCAGACTGACATTTCAACCACAATATTTATGCTTCTGTGACGTTTCGCCTTCAATCTGATAATGTGGGGACCAAGTGATTGCAGCTCTGCACTGACTTTGGAGGTATCAGCAAAGATGTTAAATTGGCAAGACTGTTTGAGGTGGGATCAATGTGAATGGGTGGAGTCAGCAAGACGGAAAATATGTGATGTACATTATTTGTGTGACCAACACTCGGGGAATAAGAAAGGAAGTGGACCGTATCATCAGAAACACGCCTCTCACTTGAGTCCGACAGTAATTAAATCATGTGCAGAAAAATGCAGAACAACTGCTCTACGTTCTTCTGCCATCATTGTTTTGAATGCACTTTCTGTTGCTGTTCCTTGTTGTGTCACAGATTGCAATGGGAATTCATGGACTGGGAACGTTAATATTACACTGTTGGGGCATCAGTATGAATGTCCTGAAGTGAAATTACTGCAGAGCTTGTTACAGCACTTTGTGCCATTATCTCCTCCTCTGTATCTATGTGTTTGTGATTTTCTATCCACCTGCTTTTATCCGCATTTTGTGCCCAAAAATCATGAGTTGAAACACAGAAAATTTGAAAAAAGTCAGATATTATAGAAAGGTTTCATGCTCGGTTGAAATGGAAAAAGTCGGCGTTTTGATAAAAAATAAATGCAAAATGCAATTTTTCGTAAACTTCAGCTGCAACGAAAGAGATAAAAACCTCACATGTTTAAACTGATGGGGAGAGTGGTCCTGGTAAAAACAGAAATGTCTTTTGTAATTTGGTCATTTTTGTGTGCACTCTTCTTCTGCAACGGTTTAATGGCTGGGAAGGAGGCTGTGCATTTCCTGGAAATTCAGTTAAAATGTGATTACATTTGGATGAAAACTTGATTTTATATCTCTATCTTTCTACAGATCTATCTTATATCTCTGTCTCTGGATCTGTATGTCTTTCTTCCTCCCCTTTATATCAATCTATTGTACTGTATATATATCTTTCGTTATATCTGTCTATCTCTATAAACCTCTCTTGCTCCCTTCCTATCTATCTGTAAACTTCCTTGACACAGGCAGTAAAAATGTGACATGAGGTCTAATCTTTCACCAAAGCACACTGAACACGATGCTGAAGGACAAATTCACTTCAAAGGGTTTTGTGTACTTGACAAGCACCTGTGCTTTTTTTTTTACGAGAGTCTTTATCTTGTTATTCCTCTTCTCTGGGTGCTTCCATGTCCCAAGACACCCATCTCTGTCATGTGTAACTGGATTCAAAAATTGCATCCCGAGGCTCTTCATAAAATATAAAAAAAATAAATGGTTAGGTTAAGAAAACACCAAAAACACACAGGGTGAGCCGTATATGTGATTTGAGAAGTCTGTTTTTCTGACTCAGGTCAAACCATAAAATGTTAGCAAATTAATATCATTTGTATCAGTTAAGTGGAGCTTGAGATCCTCTTTAGTGATGGAATGAATCATATTAAGAGGCTACAGAGTCACACTCGCTGGAGTGCTAACTTATAGATGCAAATATCTGAATCTCTAAATGTGCTGAGCTCTCAGACTTGCCAAAGCATTGGTGTATTATTTACTCAGAATAAATCATGTGAGCTGTCTCCTCGGCCCCAGAGATTCACAGCAGCATCTCTGTTTTGTTGTTCCTGATGGTTCAAATCCTAGACTTGCATTTCAAACACTCACAAACTAAACAAAATCCAGCTGCACAGTGTTTTAGTTAAACAGCTCTCCCCAACTTTTTCAAAAATATTCCAGCAATGTATCACTGTGAAGCAGCGTCCTTGTGAGAATGATGACAAAACTGTTAAATTCCAGCAGCCTCTCCCAAGGACAGACATGTTAATGTGTTTGTCTTTGACACTTAGGTTCTGCTGGATGTATTATTTATTTATTATTAATGACAAGAACAGACAAATAGAGGATGCAGGGTTCTCGAGGGATTTGGTGTTTCTGAGATTATAATAAATCTGGGATGATGTTTTTGTGGCTCATTCACCTACTTTACACTTTAGTGTCAGTCTGGTCTCAAACTCTGCCGACTTAGTTAACCTTCTACAAGCAACAGCGTTGTTGAGCTGTATAATATTTAAAGTTTATGTTCTTTAACACTCTGAGACCTGCTGGATTGCAGCCAATATGAAAGTCTTAAAGACGCCTCATCAGGCTTTTAAAGCTAGTATGAAGGCATGAACCTAAGGCTAAATTTTAGTGAATGAAAAACTGGCAAGGCCATTTTCAAAGGGGTCCCTTGACCTCTGACCTCCATGTATTTGAATGAAAATAGGTTTTGTTGGTGCCTACGAGTCTTTTCTTTACATACATGCCCAATGTATGCTAATCCCGTGCAGCTGGGGATCAAATCATGCTGATTTCTAGTATAAATGTGTTATTTTCAGCTGAGCTTGCATTCCTTTAGTCTTTGTTAAATGATGGAAATCACCTGAACTGGAATTAGGGGTTATTTTTTTAATTGGAAAGCACGTAAATGATAAAAATCTGCATCTTTACATTTCCTTACCTTGTTTCCTCCTTTCATCTTGAACATGTTCTACCCTCTAACTGGCTATGTGCATTTTCTGTTTGTCCAATCAACCAGCTTTTTTGTTTGATGCAGATTACTTTTTCCAAAATAGATTTTTTTTTGCTCTTTCATTTTCAGGCAGTGTCAATAACTTAGAGCTGAAGCTGCTCCATCCACTCCTTATCTCCAAAAGTCTGGCATTACAGCCTTTGAGGGTTTTCTCATTATCCAAGTTCAAATAACCTAAAGCATATACTCATCTTGAATTGGAAACATGGATTTGATAAAGAAAAAAAAATATGTGAGGAGAAAAGAAATGGAGCCAAGACCTGCAGTTAGGTTCGGTCACGCAGCAGAAGTGTTAGCGAGCTGAGAAACTGTCAAAACTCTCACATGAGTATGTATTTATGGGTTGTCAGTTTACTGATGTCTCTGTAAATGTGTTTGTCCTTTGTCATTGCACAGTAGCTGTCAAAGCTTTATGTCCAGATGCCAGCTAACAATTGGCTTACAATGTGACTGAGAAACATTGGTCGACTTTTGGTGGAGAGTTTGTATGTATTGTCTGCGCCCTAAACTCAAAGTACCATAAATCCTCCCTGTGAAAGAATAGCACAACGTAACGTAAAAGCAGATACAAAGAGGTGACACGACAGCAGAGGTGTGAAAAAGTGTCCCGACAGCCTCAGCATACATCTGTATCAGCTGTAGGAGCGCAGCAGCGTCTCCTCTCCCATTTAAACAGATTGCCCTATTTGTGAAGTGTGTCTGATTGGCTGAAGCATCCGAGCTGAGGCAGACCACTGACTGGCTGCCAGCCAAAACTTACTGACTGAAGTATATATTCTATTTCAATCATTTCAGTCAGGGTAATCTGATTTATTCAATATGGATGGTGAATGAAGCAGAGCATAGTAATACGTTGGTCTTATTTAAAGGATCTGCTCTTGTATGCTCCCTGTGCACAGAACTTATTGTGCTGTAGGGAACATCAGGGGAGCTGGGAGCTGCAAAACATCACACATTCACGTGTGTGTTTTTGTATTCATCTACATATGTCTTATCTTTGGTGCTTCCTGAGAGGACAGCAAAAAAACTAATAAATGTCTGCCTCATGCACACAGGAGGGAATGAATACAAGAAGTATGACAGGGGTCATGTGACTGGCATGTGAGTGGTAATACATCTTCACTAGCTCTCAAATCAGACCTAATCTTACCATCTGTAATCTAACACATGCTATAAACATAACAAATGCAGCAAATAACTAATTTCCTTGTTGATTTATCTGCAGGTTATTATCATGATCATTCAGTCAGTAGAATGAAGCATCACGTTAGTTCACGCAGGACACAGAAGTGACACGCCCCAGCTGTAATCAGCTGACAGCGCACTGATTGAATCTTCACTCTTTTCAGCCACACCCACACACCAATCATAGCGCATTCTCACAATTTTAAATATCCCTCCTCGCTGATCCCTGTGGCACTAACACTGTCGCTGCTGATGCTGCTGCTAGTGACAAACTTGCCTCTGCTTTCCTAGTTCAGAGTCCTACTGGGTCAACAAAAATAACATGCAAATGTCTCATTTAAAAGCAAAATCTTGTGTGTGAGGGGGTGTTTGCTGCTTGGTCAATCCCAACAAGATCTCTAACCTTAACAGAATATCACCCATAATGACCCATATAAGCGTTACGTGGTCCACAGTGCAGAGGGGATCGTTCTAAAAACAGCCCACACGTCATTATACACACACGTACAGTTCACAGTTGTAAAGAACAGGATGCAGTTTCATTGAATTTAGGCGATGACACCACTGATCTAGGTTTAGGGCAAAAAGCTTCTTGTTAGGTTTTTTAAAAGACAGTTAAAAAAGTAAATAGATGTAAGTAAATGTTAGAAGTGAGGTAGTTACGAAGGTGACGTGATTATCGGAAATTACGTGAAAAAAGAACGTGATTCACAAACACGTTCAGTGATGTTTGAAACACATCATTTACTTTTGTTTTCACAGGGACATGAACCTCGTTCTCCTGGGTGAAAGGTCAGTTTGACCCATCCAGAACCCCTCCCACGCAAAGAACAACTTCCATGTTTTATACTTGACCTTGTCGTCATTCATAATTTCTATGGCTGCCAGAGGGCAGTGGAGGAAGTCCTGCCTGTGCAGACGACCTATGGGGTTGTTTTTGAACGGAGACCAGTTTCTGAGTCCATCCTGTTATGGAATCATCAGAGTTCAAAGTTTAACTGTACTTCCATTTGTTGCAATAACTTGTTTACTCTATGACGGGAGTGCTCCTGACTGAAATGTCATTAAGTAAAGAAAAATGCTCATTCCAAAAACACAGTGACCTCTACCTCAGAATGATCAATCATATCAATCCCAGACTCTATAGACTGTGGATGACGGTGCATCCCAGATACAGACGCTGCACTGGTGACCTGTGATCATTTGGAAGTTCCCTCCAAAACATCAGCTGACTACAGCTCCATTTTTTAACATCAATTAACCAATTAAAACTGAATCTATTGGGAAGACTTGAACTATTTGATAAGACAACCTCAGATCACAGAAACCATGTTTTTTGTCTGTTTTATAACATGGAGTGGCGGGATTTTTAAGTTATACTTCAGCCGGCCATCAGGGGGCGGTCCAGATGTTTGGCCTCACTAGTGGGGAGCCGTTATGTCGTCCATCTTTATATACAATCTATGTCATCAATTAGTAAAAATAACCTGCATTAAATTTTAAACAATTTAAATAAATTTATCAGTGCAAGAATAAAACATTCAGCCTGGTAGAAGTGGAATCTGAGCACACACATAGATCCAAAGTCCATTAATAAAACAATGCAAAGGGCATTTATGAAAATAACTCCATTATTATACACTATGTGCTCTGTTTGAGATGATGACGGCATGCTGCTCCGTTCAAAAAGCCCTGTAGAATTAATTACATGAGGCCATTCACCTTGAAATCAGTCATTACAATAAATCCTCCAAAATCCAGTGTATATTTTATCTGCATAAGGTTCAGGTTACTGGATGCTTTCAATAAATCCTGATGCAAGAATGAATTGTAATTCCAGTGATAACAGAGCAGAAATGGTGGAAGTGTAACAGCATCCTTCACCCTGTGCTGCAGCGGCGCCGTAAATTTTGCAGTCGAAAATAGGTGATAAATTCAAGCTCTTGAGGAAAAGATGCGCAACAGATTAAATGGCATCTCTAATGCCACGTGTCGCTCTCCTCCACTGAACGGTCTTAACCTTGACTCTGAATCAGGTTTTTTTGGAGCTATCTGATGTTTCCCTTGAGGACATTCTCGTCTGGTTCAGAAAGGTTGCATGACATTTTTCCAATGGATCGGATAAAGAGCGAAAACAGCCAGATATGTATAGCAGACAGCAGCAGCAGCAGCAGCCTGAACAGCAGCAGAGAGACCTGGAGAGTTTCTTTTCCAATTTAAATGGACTGCTGAATTTGGAAAGAGTTTGTGATTGGTGAAGTGAACAAACACACAGCTGAGTCAGGCCTGTGGCTGCCTGCCAGAGAGTTTGCTGACTGAACTTCACTAAGCCTGTGATACATTTTTCTTAGTGACCTCTCCTCATTCATACGGTCATGTTTGAACATTCTGCTATTGTCTTCCCAAACCCTTTTTGTGATTCAGAAGGAAGAAGAACAAGCAGAAATTGGCAGCGAAAAGGCTTCCATCCATCTTGCTGTGAAATATCTCTCTGGGTTTACAAAATTGAGCTAATCATGTGAAATCAATTTAGCCCAAACAATGACACATCTTGAATTGTCTCACTGGAGCAGTGGCGAATGGGATAACAAGGCCGAGAGTCTTATTAGCCCCGTTAACCCTCGTAGCAGCTAATAGAGTCCAAACTGCTCCTTGTGCCCAAATGGACCAAATTAGTTTGAACCAACTGACCGAGTTACTTAGCAGCTGGTTCGACCGTTCTTAGAGCTTCACGGCCCGCTAAGGCCACGCTGTGACCTCTGCTGCGTGACGGCGACCTCACTGTACGGTGTCTGTTACAATCTGTTTGCCTTTGGTCATGGCTATCAATAATATAATGTTTCATTTCATTATAAATAATATTCATATCAATTTTAGACAGAAAAGATTAGGAAGAGTTGAGTTAATATTACATTTTTTTCATTACTTTTTTGTTTTCTACCAGTTGTGGAATGTAACTAAGTACATTAATTCAAGTACTGTACTTTTCTGAGGTATTTGTACTTCAAGTTTCTGTTACTTTATACTTCCACTCTACGTTTTAGAGACAAATATTGTACCTTTACTCCACTACGTTTAGCTGTCAGCTTTAGTTACTTTTCAGATTGAGATTTAAGATGAAAAAACATGTGATCAATTAAAAATTCTTCTTTATTCTTAATTCTTACATACTGAACCACATAACAGTGTATTAGGTAGTTAAAATGAGCCCTGCATTGACAGCACTAAATGCTGCTAACATAAATGCATCAATAATAATAATAATCCAATAAAATATAGAGAATATATTTAACAATCTGAGAGTGGACATCATGCAAAACGAGTACTTTTACTTTTACTTTATTTCCCCAGTGTGCTTTTACTACATTTACTGAAGAAAAAGATATAAAGGAATACTTCATCCACCACCGTTTTCCACAGTGTTCCACAGTGTTGAAAGGTGTAATGCTGCTGGTATGATGCCGATATAACTGCCAAAGGATCATTTTCACAGTGTGTTTTTGCTGAGAACTGTCTGCATCATGCAGAAAAATAAGAAACACCCCAGATTGCTCGATGTGACACAGGCGACATGCAGCCAGGCTGCACAGCTCATCCAGGCTGTGTGGCTGCTCCTAAATGTTAACACGGTTCTTTGACGCACACACAGCTCAGATAGATTCAGAATGCTTAACATGAGAAATTAACAAGTATTAAAAAGCAGCTCAGTATTAAAGCATGAGGCACAGGGCACCTTCACATGGACCTGATGATATGATAATGGACCTAGTATCTGTCTTACCTAACGATTTAACTGAAATATAAATATAAATAAAGTTATTAACATATCAAAATAGATAAGATGCTTCTGTGAAATGAGAAAGTTCTTCTTTACCTGCACTACAGCTGAAACAACACACAAACAGGAAAATAATCTGCAACTAGTTTGAAGATAAGGTGTTTGCTTCTGAGAAAAAAATATCAAATATTTCTCGGGTCCAAATTCAAATTCTAAATCCATCTCGCCAGGATTCAAGTGATGCATTTGAGTCGCACAACCTGAGGTTCGGACCAATCGGCGCCCTGAGAGGAGCTGCTGGCACCTACGTGTCTGAAACAAAAAGGCGGTTTTGGCGTAGATTCTGCAGCAGCATCAGTGATATCAGAAATGGAAAGTCTTTTTTCATTAAAAGGTTTTTGCTCTTGTCCCAGGTGGTTTCTGCACAGACTATGTGGCGGTGATAGACAGATGATACCTGTCAGGTACTTTTTGAAAGAGTCTGGTTTCTAATGACAGCCTTTCAGGAAGTTCTGTGTAACAAACCATCTGGAAGCGTCAAGTTATTTCAATTGTGAGGATTTGGTCATTATTGTGCTTGAAAACGATAAAAGTTAAACATGTCAGTGTTTTAGAAAATTGCGAAAGGTATTTTATTTGACTATTTTCAGTTTTGTAGATCAAATGATTCATCAATTAATAAAAAAAAATCTAATTTATAGAAGTTTTCCTCATACAATAAACTACAATACCAGCCTATTGTGTTATCTAAGAGCATTATTAATTATTTGTGTAGATATTTTTGTATTTTATATAAATATTTTTTAATGTAACCTTTATTTTTAAGGTAATTTCATGAAGACACTGGGTCTCACTCGCTCTTGAGGACATGACTTTACTCTATTTAGTATTTTTTCCCAGGACTCTCTAAGTTAGACCTCTTCCCGTCAGTGAAGATTCAGGATCAGTGCAGGCACATTACTGTAACCGCTGCCATCCAGCCTCCTTTACAGTGTTGTTAACATGTAATTTCATGTCTTTTCAGCAGAGTAGTTTTCAGCACACAACGCAGATTAAGAGCACAAAGCCTGATCCTCCACCTCACACAGCGAAGCACAAGTTAAAGCAGCTTTCTAAAAAACGATTACCACACCACATGAAATGTATTCCAATATACAATGCAGGAATTCCCAAAGCCAATTTCCACAAGATGAGAACCAAAATCACACATAAAGGAAAAAAGCTGCTGTTTACTCATACAAACTCTTTAAATGTATCATGTGCAACAAAAGGAGCTTATGCTTAGAAAGTTTATCCGAGGCCAGCTATAAAAAAGATCTGGTCTAATCTCAGTTCTTGGACAAGGCTTCAAAGCGCTGATTCAAAGATTTTATCACAAGCTTTTTTTCTTTTAAACTCTGACTCATTCAATGCTCTGAAGAAATCTTAATTGAAAAGATCTTTGAAGCATGAAAAGATGATTTCGAGACAATTAAGTAAAAGTTGTTTTTTTTCTCCCATAAGGGTTAATCTCCGTTCAACTAAGATGTTTCCATACCGACAGGGCAAATATTAGAATTTAGACCCTGAAACAGTTTGAGAAAGCATATCTTACATCTTTACCAATAAACAAACTTGTAACAGAATGATGTTGTTTGCAATTACCTGCTCTGGAGGCAACTGTTTCACAGCTTAAGTATCCATCTCTGCAGTCATTACAGCGTGATTACGGGTTCAGCCTGCAACCCTTCTCCTTTAAACATAAATAACTTTCCCAGATGAAAGTAGAGGCATGTAAGAAAACGCTCCACTCACTGATTTACTTCATTTTTATAGCCTCCCAAAGGAATTAAAGACAATGACCCACAGTGATCTACCTGTGTTCAAGGAAATTCTCGCAGCTATTTGCTCCCTAAAGAACTCGAGGTCTTTTCGCCTTCTGCAGAAATAATCCGTCACACAAAGAAGCGGCGGACAAGTACACATACTGAGCGTCATATTTTATCATCCGCAAGCACAAAGCCAAGCAGTCATAATTTATCACCACTTAGATCATTCCCTTTGCTGTTGCTAGGAATATTCTGGCTGTGTGACTGACCGACAACTTCAATCAGGACCTCTTCATAGCCTTTGTACTCTTTCCAGCTCTTTCCTGAAGTGTTATAATCAGACTTGGCTGCGTAGTCAAATGTGCCACCATCATTTCAGAGTTTGAATATGTGATGATGGCTTGGATAAGCTTAGCTGGTGAGATGTCAGGGATGTTCAGCTGGAGGATTTGTAGAAGCAAAGAAGCCTGTAATCTTCAGCACCAATTTCCTGTGTCTCAATAGGAACTCAAGAATAACCTTAGTGTTGGGAGCAGACTTCAGGGTCGATGAAAAGCTCTTCAACATCAAGTGCTTCCAAATACTGAATTCTCTTTGTGGACCTTTGGGCTGCAGTGTGCATGTTTCTTTGGTTTGTTAGAGCAACAGCATTCCCGGCTCAAGACAAAAGTGATTTGCCCAGAAAATCTCAATCTTCTGTGCTGAGACTGCTCATTTTACATGTTAATTCTTAAAATAACAGCGTTCTGTTATTGTAACAACAAGAACTGAGAGCTGTAGCTAGCCAGGTTAGTGGGAAGGCTCCATGTTAAACAGCTCAGTGCTGAGGAGCCACCTCATCATCAAACCACTTCCCTGGAGGTTATCCTTTTCTTTCTGTTTGTCCTTGTGCTGTTTGTCTCCGTTGTGTAAGCACTCTTTACTGGACAGCTAGCAACTTAGTGTACAATAAACAAAGCTGAGCAGTCATGGATAATGCAAATAACTTTATTGAATTAGGGTGAAGCTAGATATTTACATGTTTTCGCCGCTGATGCCCAATAGAAATACCTGTTTAAAGCTTATAACCACTCAGATGGAAGTTAATTGTGTACATCTATGACTTACTAATGCGTTACAACAACACTATAACCTATAGGATTCACTGCAGCACTGATGTGTTTGATTGCACTTTGATTCCACGTAGCGTGGTGTACATATTAAACTGGCAACTGGGTGTCTTTCCCTACAGAGCTTAGTAAACAGTTCACGCTGCATTTAGTTGAGCTTGACTTAAATATTCATAGATTTATGTTTCGGGTTTTAGTCCTCTGAACCCAAAGCATTTCCAATTTTTGCTCTTTTTTCACATGGATCACATTATACTCACTGCAATATGTAAGTTCTGCAGCTCTGTGGAATCAGCACAATCATGGCAAGAAGTGGGAACAACTCAAAATTGGATTTTGGTGCAAAATAACATAAAATGACATAAAACATTTTAAAAACGCAGGTTGAATTTCTCTAATAAATATTTTTTCTATAGTAGGGATAAAATTGAATTTATATATATAAGACTTTTACAAGCACCCACAAGTGTCATGTATATTATTTTGAAAATAAAATTGGTTCCCCGCCTGCTATACATATTGAACTATTTGCATTATTTCCTGTCTTCTTCTCTCTACTTTGTGTAAACAGCATGTTTTTAACAGGATCTAGTTATTCCAAATGGTTTATTTTTGGCATCATTTTAAATGAGACATGTAGAATAAAGCAATAAGGCTGATGAAATCAACTTCCCTTCCAGCTGAAAGCTAATGAAAGACATGCTAACCTCAGCACTGACCCTCTATAATGGGCTATAGGTGTGAAAGTAATGTTGTGTCTGATTAAGTGAGAAGTATTGAGCAAATTGAGGCACAAATAATATTTGAGGTTACAGATTACTAATCTGAAGTCCTTGCCTTCGCCTGAAAATACATTCCCCTAACAACTTTTCTGTCATCCAGATTCAATATTCACTGTAGCATTGACGAAGCAAGCCGCAGCTGCCTTACAGGAGGTCTAGCCTCGGGTCTTTGGAAAGGGAAGTCTCCATCCGCACAACAAGGTTGCCATCTATCAACCTGTCTGCATCCCTGCACGGCTCGGTGTTGTAAAAATCTAAAGTTATTCCACATACCGAAGCCGGGAAACAGGGACCAAGAGCACAACTGTCTAACTATTGGGCCCGTGATTACACAGCGGCAGCTGCACTCACTTGGGCATGTCATCAGGACGCCCGTAGGAGCCGCCGCCGCTTGTAAGATCCTGCATGGCTAAATTACAGCATGAGCATCGGTCAGCAGGAAGGCGAAAGCAGCAGTTCAAAGCTCAGCTCAGGGCTGCACTAAGGATGTGAACCTGCTGGACGCTGCTGACCGTAACAACTGGCAGCAGAGCAGAAGTAGAGAAAGAAGGAAAAGTAGGTGACAGCAAAAATGGCAGCGGCAAAATGTACTCAAAGCTGCTCTCACTACTACCTGAGTTCCTCAGATTGCTCTGAACAGCCATCAAAGAGCCGCTGTTAGAGACAAGTTGTTCTGAGATTCACTGGGCAGCCGAAACCAAGCAAGACTGTGTGAAAGACAGACAGGGACAGTCTATTTCTATCCTTTACTGTTTTTACCTCCAAGAGTTTCTTAAATAAAGGATCCACATGATACAGAATAACTTATTTAATTTCAAGAACGAGACCAAATTGTCTCCCTGAGATATAATTTCTATTTGGTTAACATTGCTTGCTCACAAGAGAACAGAATTCGTCGGCAATGTCTTATCATGAATTGTACCTTTTCCATGAACAATGAACAATTAAGTAGCTGGGGCTGAGAATTAATTATGTACATGATAAAACAGAATGCACTAATTGAAAATCCTTACCTCTTCAGCATAGGCGTCACATAGTTTGTGTCCCGAGAGCAGTTTAGTTTTCAGGCTCTTGTTCTGAAAAAGAGAGCACAGAGAAAGGAGTGAGGCCATCGGTGTCTGCCCGGTGTTCTGCACTTCGTGTTCCCTGAACATTTTTAGCTGCATTATAAAAAGTACTATTTACTCGGTAGGCTTTGGTTTCTCCAGCAGGGCCCTCGGCTGTTGAGGAGCCCTGACAGCGAGTGCTTGGTTGCCTCTCGATTTGAGGCGAGACTGGAGAGCAGTCAGGAGTGTCCTGTCTGAGGATCTCAAAGTGCACTCAGGCTCATAGGCAACTCAAAGGTCAGCATTGTAGCTCAGGGCCAGACCCCCGCTGAACTTCAAACATGATCAGCAAAGCCTTAAAATCATTTGACTGGCATCCATTGGAGAGATGCCAAAGTAGAGGTCAACAGGCCTCACTTTGGATCCTCACTGCAAGTTCTTAAACAAGCCTGAGAGTGTGTTACACACAGTGTGTTACATCATTTACATGAGATGTATGGAAACAAAAAACACCACTACTGTCATTATCAAATGCAGAGGTGGAAAAAGTATGTAGTAGTAAAATACTAATACCACACTGTGAAATTACTCTACAAGTAAAAGTACTGCATTCACAACTTCATTAAAAGTACAAAAGTATCAGCATCAAAATGTACTTAAAGTATCAAAACCAAAAGTACTCATATGCAACTCAAATCCCCATAGAGAAAGTTGTATCTATAAGGTCAGTCAAAGTTAACACAAAGGACTCTCTCAGGCTTAATGTAAGAGGCCACAATGCAGAAATCTTTGTCTCCAAATTGAGTTTCAGTGAAATACTCTGCTGTATATTTCAAGAGGAAGCCAGTAAACGACACAGCCAAGAGAGAGCATGTAAAGACAGGAGAGAATGGGCCTGCAGGGTGATAACAGCATCTGAAGGGAAGGCATTTCCCTTTTTAATTGACAATGATCTGTTAGTAAGAATGGTCCTAAACCAACTTAATGCTTAACCCAAAGTACCCATCCAGAACTCGAGATGACCCAATAAAACAGCACGATCAGCCATGACAAAAGCTTCACTGTGGTCTGAAAGAACCAAAATTGCACCGTCTCCAGAATCTGCAGTTAAGAGAAGGTCATTGGATGCAGATCTCTGTCTCTACTGTCATTGAAATTAGATTGACTGTCGAGGACATTTTCTTTCAGAGCAGAAAGGGAAACTGCTTGGTGAAACAGTATTCTGCAGGGAGGAGAACATGCTGCACCACGTGCATTCATATACATGTACATATACATATACATATACATATACATATACATATACATACACATGCTTTGATTATTTTCTAGCATCCAGTTTTAAACTTGTTGCATGTTTAAACTGCTCTTTTGATTATTTCATATCAAAGCTGCAGCTGCAGAAATAAAGGGGGGAGCTACATGTTAACACTAGTTTTTGCATCTTTGCGATCACATGCTGTTTGATAATCAGACATTTATATACACTTATTTACTTTTCAAACTGTCTTTTAGAACCCTAAACAGGTTTTGTAGCCTAAATTCACCTAATCTACAGCCCTTTTTACAACCTTTTGATGAGTGTGCTATTTTTAGAACGGTCCGCTCTGTACTGTGAGCCACAAAACACTCTATTCTGTCCTTTAGGTTGGAGATCTTGTTGCATAAAGGTGATCTCATAACTAGATTGAAAGGAAATTAGCACCACTGTGACTGTGTAACTGAGGCTGTAGCACTTCTGATTTATCTGATGAAACAAATGCAATTAGTTTGCAACTTCATCATAGCAACTAGCAGAGATTTATTAATGCTTTTCATTGACCCAACAACACATTTAAAATTTTTAATGGGTTTATCAATGAGCTAATTACCTGTAGTTGAGGGTCTATTCTTCAAACCCACCCAGCAGAACGCAAGTGAGAGCAATGCATATTCATTCAGCAGCTTTAGTTCAAGGAAACTAAACCCTCTGACCACAGGAAACACAAAGAACGGCCCTGCAGAGGAGGTTAGCCCTTATACATACAGTGTGTCACGCAACATATACAAGTAAATGCAAAAGCAACTCCTTTTCCACACTGGTTTAGCATGTGAATGGATTACAGTATCATCTGACAGACTTTGAAACAGCATGATGGTGGATGCCAGGAGGGAGGTCCTGAGCACCGCCAAGACTCCAGTCCTGCTGGGCTTTATGAAGGCAGTAATCTCCTAACTACACAGCGAATGGACCAGAAAGCCTCATCACAATGTTTGCTACGTGGGAAGCAGCCCTGAGAAGATCCACATGGGAGTCACCACAGTATCAAACAGTCAACATTATGAAACATCATCCAATATCTGAACACACAATGTACTCCATTATCATGACAAATCTCAAACAATCCCAGTGAAATCAAATATGATGCATTATGTACACTTACAGACATTTTCTTGGTTTGATTTTTTAGACCAAAAGTAGGAAAAACCCTGAACTCAAACATGAAACAGCTGAAACTTAAATAACTAAAAGGGCGCAGACCTCCACCGACACCATGCCCTTTCTCGCTATGTGAACACAACAGAAAAACTTATTTTTTTTTATCCTCTTTGTGATTTGGATCCACTCCAGAATTTAATTGAATTCTTCCTTGGCCCATCTGACACCCTTCAAACAAGTTTCAAAAAAATCGAACCAGTATTTTTTTTCTAAATCCTGCTGGCAAACAAGCACAAACCGAAAACTACTACTGCATCAAGCTGTTTACCAGTTTTAATAGCCAAAACTAGAAGAAAAGCTGAACTACCAATGCAAATTGGGACATGTTCATAAGGGGAAGTGCTATTATTATTTACTGCACCACATTCGAGCCACTGTTTAGGAGCCCGTGTGTCCGTCTGCCCTTCAGCAGCAGTCTGTGCTTTTTTGGCACCACTGCAAGTCAGGTAAGTTAGTTTTCACCTCTCGTAGCAGGTATTTTTTGAAAATACGATATTGCCACAAGCAATTATAGCTTATAGATGGCCCATTAATTTAATTTAGGTGGAGATAACACATTTGGCTATTATGTGGCAGTGCTCTGATGATAGATCTGCTGCTCGATGTTGGAGACAGCTCAATGATATTAGGTGACGAGTTGGCTGTGAATGTGAACCACAGGGACGGGCTGGATACAGGAGCAGAGAGGGGGGGCGTGAATCCACCAGCTGGCCCTTGACATCTACTTATAAATTATGTGTCCACATCCACATTTCTCACTTTGTGTCATGGCACAAACTGACAACACTGACAATGATCCACAACATGCTGCATCTTTAGTACTGGTTTATCTTCTTGCTAAGCTGAAATATCTGACCTATTGCACTGTACTTTTGTACAATATTTATGGTCCCCAGAGGATCAATCCTGCAAACCTTTGATGACCTTTCCTGTAGCACCGCCATGCGGTTGACATCTGTGTCGACCTGTTTACAGCAGTGTAATTTTGCAGGAAAAAGCTACATTCAGAACAAAAAGTGGCAGTTTCGCACATATTCTGGCCTCTGTCTCTTCTCTGCAATTCAATTCCCACTCCCACACACACCTGCGCAGTGTACTGTACACTCCGACACATGCAGTACATGCACACTGAGCAGAGGTAATGAGCTGGGATGGCAGTTGTTTTGTGATTCAGCGAGGGAAAACTGGCCGAGTATCAATTCCTCACAGTTGCACCTCCTCTCGCCCTGCAGAAGGACCACCCTTCGAGGACATGTAGAACTGGCAGCTGTCATAAAACGTGACATAGTTTAGCCTCGGGACATACTCCGAGTGAAAATGAGATCCTCTGGAGCTTATATGTCACAGTGCATTATGCATAATGTGAAACACTGAGCCACATATGTCGAAACGTGTTATTCCTGCAGCGCGCTCATTCTCCGGACCTCCGAACCGAGTTTTGCATTGACATGTTGCTCATATTTTTCATTAAGAAAAATTATTCCACACACAAATAAGTTGTACAAAATCCATCCCTCAGTCTGCCACAGGGCCTTTAGCACTGATCCATGTCTGCTGTGGAGCCACACTGTGACTGCAAATCACACAAAGGGATGACAGCGTCACTCGTGATGATTTTAAATGCATGACCATGTTGGTTTTTACATACAGTACCAAAAATCTAGACACACCTTTTCATTCATTTTTTTTTATCTTTATGATATTTCCTACATTGTAGATTAATATTAAACACATCAAAACTAAGATGAAACTAACAAGATCGCCAACCTAAACGATAGAACAGACCGTTTGTCAACACCACCCGTAACGACTCGTATGAGTGTTTCTCGGCTCGTTCTAAAAATAGCACACACATCATTATACAAACAATCATGGTTCCATTTGAAAAGGCCGCAGTTTCGGTGAATTTATGCTAAAAACCACTGACCTAGGTCTAGGCCAAAACACTTCCTGGTTAGGCGTCATAATCTACAGACAATTTAAAAAGTAAATAAATGTACATAAATGCTGGAAGTGAAGTAGTTACGAGGGTGATGTGAGCCGCGGAAGCTCGTAAAAAACGTAAGTCACGAAAAAGTTACACGATCCGATATATATCATGAAAAAAAAGTCACGTAAAAAAAAAAAAGAATCCCATTCTCCTGTGAAAGTCCACTGTTTGTTCGTAAATGTCGGCAGTGAACAAGTTATAGTTATGTAAAAAATGGGGGAAAAAGATATGTAAGAAGTCGTTTACTTTTGTTTTCACGTGGGACTCAGACCCCGTTCTCCTGGGGTAACTATTTAAACTCTAAATTAAAACAAAGTAAAAAAAAAACAAACTAAAATGTGAATATTTTGCTGCCTGAACAAACGCCCTATATTGTCGTTTTTGAGGGGAGACACATATGGAATTATGTGGTAAACAAAAAAGTTTTAAACAAACCAAAGAATCTAAAATAAAACATATTCTGGTTTGTTAAATACTATTTCTTTGACTGTATAAGTCAAAATGTGTCCTTTTATAGTTCTGATGTCTTCAGTGTGAAATGTTGGAAAAATTAAAAATAAAGAAAAACAATAAATGAGAAGGTGTGTCCAAACTTTTGACTGTTACTATATATATTATAGGGTAAGAATTACGTAAAGTTATATTAAAAAAAATATAAAGTCAACTTCAAATCATATACAGCAATATAGGCAAGGACTTCATCACTCAAAGATGTTCTATCTGACTTAACCCAGCAGTTATTTTCACACATTATAAAGTGCTGATATGAGTGTTGACATTTACTGCCCATCTAGGTCAACTTTCACACTCTGGACACACATCACACTGCATCCTTTAAGCCCGGGTGTGAAGTCGCAGAAACCAACTCTTCTGGTGACATATTTTTCAATTTAATTGAAGTTTTCTCCCACATTCACACCGTGGAGTGTGAATGTGGTAATGCACAATTAACTCTGCATATTAAATGTCTTTAATAAATTCAATTACCACTGTTAAACTGGAGAGATCAACCACCTCGCACGCAGCTCAGTGCTTTCCGTCACTACAAAGTTAAAATGAATCATCAGAAGTGCGCTGCAGGTAGAGTTTTTAAATTCCAACAAGTAGAGTCACACTGACACCGATCAGTGATGGTACAAGACTGTTGTCACAACATATTTCTGCTTAAAAGGCCAATAAGCTTCAGTGTGATGACAAAGACAACAAAATGACAACATGTTGCATCACCGATTTAATAGCCTTGGCATATGATAAAATTTGAAAATATGACTTAATTAAATTTGGCAATTGAAGCCACAATGAAGTGTTCCTGCAGACCCAAACAAAGCAGACTGGACCCTCAAAAATGACGATACAGGTCGTTTGAACAGACTCATATTTACATTTTAGACTGACTCCAGGAGAACGGGGTTTGTGTCCCGTGTCAACAGAAGTAAATGATGTTTAACGTAATTTTACGTACTTTACGTAACTTCTGTGGCACCCAGTTTGTGAATCAACGTAACTTCCGTAACTCAAATTTGTCTCCATGTTTGTAAATCCTGTTTCTTTGTGTGTGTTTTTTACATAACTTTTGTGGCTCACGTCACCCTCCTAACTACTTCATTCCCTAACCATTTATGTACATTTATTTACTCTTTAAACTGTCTTTTATAACGTCCAACCAGGAGGTTTTTTACCCTAAACCTACGTCAGTGGTTTTGTAGACTAAATTCACAGAAACTGCAGCCTTTTTTTTTTACACATGATAATTTGACTTAATTATTCTTGTCAATTAAAAGCCACAATGAAGTGCCACTGCTCCCAATGAAATACAGTGACAACAACATAACAACACTGAAATGTTGTGAAATGTCATCAAAGTCCAGTTCTTAATAAAACTTTTCAAAGAGTTATGATAAGCAAGACAAATGTCGAAGTGCTTCATCTTGCATCAAAAAGTGCATCATGGATAACGTTAATCCTGCTTAGTGAAGCGCTCACACCATGCTGCACCACAGGAACAAAAGCTCGTTGGATTAATGCTGTGGATGAGAGGCTTCATTAGAAACTCACTACACTTCATTTCAGCTACTTTATTTGTTTAGTTTATATAACATCTTTGCACTTTATCACTATTCATCTCGATCTGCTATAAACAATTACAACCTGCAGGCAGATGTGTGAGTCTGTGAGACCTTGAGAGTGCCACATCAGTTTTGCTTTTGTAGAAACTAGCGTGAGAAACAGCTTTGAAACATAACCGTATGTTATTGCTACTCGCTTTATTTGGAAGCAGTGGTGGGAGTGATGTTTGATAATAATCAGTTATAGAAAATCGTCCTCCTTGCTCTTTCGACTTCACCACAGATGGACCTTGAATTACTGCCACTGGGGCAGGGTATGAAATTAGCTTTTTTGCAGCCTGCAGCTGTGGCAGACAAGATTTATTATTATTTCTTTTGCCTGCCACTCAGAAGGAATACATTAAGATTGTTTTAATCCCCTTCATCATTATTTAATGTAAAGAAAAATAGCATTCAGTGCACAAAAAGCCCCACATGCATGATGAATTCCAGTGTGTGAGCTACAGCGAGGCTTTCTGGGGAGCCTTGTTTTTCAGGGTGCTGTACACATGCACGCACACGTTGTGCATAGTTATTCATCTGTCCCGTGGGGTTCTGGTTGGCTCCCACAGCATGATTTTCAGAGTTATGAACTTGAAAATATTCAGTTGTTAGTGCTGGAATTAATTACGCCCCAAACACCAGCTGTTCAAAGCATTGTACTTCTTTTTCTTCATGTAACTTAGATTAAAAGTTGTGGGCTCATCCGAAGCAGAAGCTCCAACAAGCTGTAGCCTTATCACAAAAGCAACTACTGGAATCAAGATAATCCATCACCGCAAACAGTACAGAACCATGAGACGCTTTCTGCAAAGATTTAAATAATTTAGAAAATATTTGCTGCTTAACTTTTCCACTCTGTAGGTTTTGACATAATTTATGTTAAACAGGCTTCCGGAAAAGGTCTGTTAATCAAGCAGAATGGACTTTAAAAAAAAAGAAACTTGGCTTGTCGTTCAATGTCAGCTCAGCTATAAAAATCCTAAAACTTAATAATGAATAATTAACATTAAATGATCCTCGGGGGACCCTCTTCTCTCCATGTCTCCAATTTTTTCCTGACCATTAAAAACTGTTATTTATGAAAAGACGCTTTAGCGGTTTAATCTCTTATTCAATTGATTTTTCCTCCCAGCTCCTTCCTTATAAGTTAAAAATGCATTTATATAATGAAATAAAAAAAACATTCAAGAGTCTATCTATCTGACAGCCTCTGTCATATATTAATGGGCAGATTCCACACATAACATAATCAATTACAGTCTCTGTCCGATGCGTCCGACAGGCTCGTCTGCTCTCTCACAGCCAGAAAAAATAAGAAACTCACATTGCGAGAAATTGCGGCAGCGCTTGTGCGCTTATCTAGCTGTCGGACACATCTGATATATATTACTGGCATTAGCAAAGCAAATGTTCACTGTGGATAAGCTATTAAATATGACATACCCCCAGATGTCTTACATGGCTTCTGGCAGCTTGAGCTGAACTCATCCTGGCAGTTTCTTAAGGACTCTTGAGGTCAAAGGGGGAATTATGCATAAGTGAAAAGATTGCTTTCATGTCACTGTTTCATTGTTCTGACATGTAATGTATGCATACAGTAAGCGTACACTGGGTATGAGAAACTTGGTGGTCTAACCCTCCCAATGTATCCTTGAGCACACAACCCCATCTGTCCTTTACTGATCAACCCGACAAAAGGGTTCATAAGAACAAAATACAGTAAAATATAAAAAAAATGCTGTGATTTTCCAGTGTCATGAGCTCTGAGTGGTGCTGTCATGAGCTCTGGAGAGATATTATGCAGAACATTAAAGGGAAAATCCTGAAGTTCAAGACATAAGCTAAAACTCTGTCAGATTTCTTGTTTGCAGAAGACATTATTTAGACCTTTAATGTCATAAACAACCGTAAAAGCTAACTGCCACTGCAACGTAAATAGTTCTGCCACCTGCAGGAGACGAGTGCAACAGCAGCATTTTTTTTATATTATTCTTGTGTGTTTGAAGATATTGAATTTCATACTTAACTGTTAATTTAAAAAAAACTAAATATTAAAGAACAGCTAACTAAATCATATATTAAATAATAAAGAAGAACAACACACATTTTCAATATTGATGGTTATTACTAAGACAGTCCCAAAATATCTCCAAAATCCACAAACTATGGTGCTAAAACTCTAACGTGCTAAAGAACTTTTAGAAAAAACTTTTTTCCCCGTTGTTTTTATATTAAATTTAAAGTTTACTTTTCAGAAAGTTGCTTTAATTTTACATTCAGCAATATAATGTGCATTTTTTTTCCATATATAGAATTCACAATAATTCAACATTCAAGACCATTAAGCATATAATAATACTATAAAAAACTATAATGTCCGATTATGTGAATTTACAGATTTCAACGTCCATTTTATGGTTAATATTTCTAATAAAACAAATTGCACTTAATGTAAAAAAACAACAAGAAAACCCCAATTATAAAATTAATAAAAAATAAAATAATAATAATAATATATCTGAAATAATAAATCTCTTACAGTCCAGTATAATTTAGAGGAATATGCTCATTTTATTGCATTTATCTGCCAGCTGCAGTAATTAGTTTTTTTGCAACATGCAAAACAAATCAGCTCATAAAATATGATGCATAGATTAATCTACCCACAGTAGCTATATTCCTAATAATGTATAATAGCATATTAACACAGGGGGCAATTCTTAAGAATTATGAGTACTTTAACCGATATGAGCATCATGTGGTTTTACTGCACTGACAGTTTTATTGCAGGACTTCTGCTTCGAATCTTATATATCATTACTTAAATAAAAGATCTGTATAATTTCCCTCCCAGTGCTACAGGGGGAACACCTGAGTATTACAGCCTGTACTTTGTGCTCCACAGAAAAGAAGAAGTGAAATAAGTTATACGTCTTTCTCCGAACTTTTTTTTTTGGTAGGTATTTAGTGTCAGCCCGGGAGCACCACTGTATTATTATCATGCATTAGATTTTTCTTTGATGGAAATATTGTCCGTATCCTGGTTTGACCTGACCACATGCGTCTGCTCAGTGTTTCCTCCCAGATATTGCCTTTCCGCGCTCCGCGCTGAACAGCCGTTGAGTGAGTAGTTGTGTAAGATGCTTGACAAGGCTTCAGGCTATTCGAAGAAAAGAGATTAGATGAACTTTATTGATCCTCGCAAGGAAATTGGGAAGGCCTGGCGTTTCAAAGAAGAGTTGAAATATTCCATGTGAAGTAGTCTGAATTACTATCAGCATAATAATAGAGCTGCAGTAACCCACCCACCTGAACGCTAATCTTTTCCGGTCATTTAATTCATTGTCATTCCTTGTATTTGTTCAAGCTGAATCAAAAACGGCAGAACAATCTGATAAATCAGATGGAAATGATGACAGTGAAGCTTCTAATGCTGGGAGGGAATTATCTGAGAGATTAATTGAAGCACTACAATATGAAGAATGCCCAGACAAATTGATATTACTTCAAATTGAATAAATCATACCTTGATATACACAATGGGTCTTAAGGATCGCTACCCACTCTCTGAAATGAAGTGGTGGAACAAAATGTATGAGATCAAAGTTCTTTTAGTGGGATATTTCCTCCACAGTTTTAAATGATGATGCCTGCTGGACATAGTTGGTCTCAACCAGCCTCCATTACTAAATCTTGAATTTCTCTCATTAAGGTTTCAGTGGCAATAAGGAAAATTTAACAAAAGGAACAGGTTAGGGACGGAGTCGACTGTAGTTTCACTGATAAAGCAAGTTCCTAATTAATCAGGTTGGCAGCAGAGGTGGAAAAAGTATAAAAATATATGATTGTATTAATACTTTTGTTGCATTTATGTAAGCAGCATTTTACTGTGTTCCAGATAATTTAACTACTTAATATTTACAAACATGCAAAATAATTTTAAATAAATCATGTTATGTTCAATCTTGAAGTAAAAAGTAACTAAAGCTGTCGGATTAATGTAGTGGAGTTAAAAGTACAAAGTTACATATGTGGAAATACTCAAGTAAAGTATAAGTACCTCAAAATTGTACTTAAGTACAGTATTAGAGTATATGTACTTAGTTACTTTGCACCACTGGTTGGTAGTTAAATTAAATGATCTTTGAGCAAAACATTGAACTCCAAACTGCTTCCAATGGATGAAAACTTAAACACTTAAACTAAAATAAAAGACACCCAACACTGACACAGCGTGACCTTTGTTTACTGATTTGTTGAAGTGAAGGTAATTTTCTGGGCCTCTGTGTTGGATACTTTGGCAAAACTGTCCGGTGGTAATAGCAAATCAGTATCTGGAGCTCGTATGGTTGTTTAAAAGTCTCCTAAACAATCGATAAGCTGTAGATGTGAGGATTGATCATGCTTAATGGGGTTTAAAATAATCTTCTGCCCTGATGCAGCCAGGAGTTATTCTGCTCCCTTCTGTTTAATTTGTTCCATTAGGAGAAATATTTATTATACCTCAGCGGGTGAAGAACTATAATATCTGGCGGGTGAATGGAGCATTACTCTACTCTGGCCTCTCCTTTGTGTATTAAAGGAGCATATTTTACAGTAAGAATACTTCCTAACTACAGAATCACACTTTGATGCACTCGCTTACAGAGATGTCACGTTATAACACGTGGAAAGTAAACTCATTTAAAGTATTAAAGCTGTCAAGAGACTGTGACGACTATTTCTGTAGCTGTAATAATTATGTTAATTATACTGCATCTCATTGAGGACTAAGGTGTCTGTTTCTGAGTTGCACTAAAGTATTTGCAAGGAACATCACTGACTTTATGTTGTCAGTTATAATAGTACATCAGTAATTAGGACTGGGCGGTAAGACAATATTTCTTGTCTAAATTATAGAAAAATGTCTATCATATATATTTTTCTGTATCATCTCTTTAGTGATGTTTAAAAGTTGGTGCCTGAACTTAGTTATGGCAACATTTACAGTAGTAGTTCTACTCACTTCGAGTGTTTTTAGTCCTGTACTGTAATGTATTTTAACATTATCATTCATTTGTAGCCACCTGGTGAATTTTGGGACAAATATTCACCCTCTTTTAGCTCCACTTTTGGTCTCCACCAGCTTTTAAAGATAATATCTGACTCTTTCCCTGCTTAATGATCCACTATGTTCACTGTGTCATTACACACATCAATGCAAGCAAGGCTGACACAGAGCCAGTGGTGTGAAACTGCTCTCTCTCTGTGCATTTTCTTTCTTTTTTTCTTTTGCAGAGATTTGCAGTAGGCGGAGCTTGGCTTGGACTTGAGGGTGCAGTTACAGTAATAAGTAGAAGTAATAAGGAGAAAACCACAGAGGTGCTGTTTTACAAACATGGAGTAGATAATTTACAATCTATAGGCCCCATTATGTGGTTATTTCATATACACTATTTATGTACTAGATTGCAAGAAAACATGCTGTATGATTATATTGTTTCTACTATTACATTCTTTAATATTGTTTGCATGTTTACTTTTTCTGTTCTTCATATTCTCTGTTTATGCTGCTGTTTTGTTGACTCAAAGCACTTTTTACTTATATTTAAATTTAGTACTTAGTCATTTAATACGCTATAGCAAATTCATTGTATGTTCCTTGGAAATAATAATTCAGATTCAGATATATACTGTTAGAGAGATATGGAATTACCTATTTTGGGATAGAATACATTGACCATACATCCAAAACTATCACCAATACAATCAGGTAGCATGCATCAACAAAATGAAACTAGCACATTGTGGTGTTGCAACATTATCATTAATTTGGAGCTACCTTGTGAATTTTACGTTGAATATTCGTCCTCTTTGAGCTCCATCTTTGGTCTCCACCAACTTTTGAAGATAATATCTCACTCTTTAGCTGGTTGATGCTCCACTATGTTGACTATGTTTGTAGTGTACAGTAGGTTTTCAAAGTTTTTTCAATTAAAAGCAGCTGTCTGTTCTGGCCCGAAACCACAGAGAGCAGTAAGAGTGAAGCAGAACGGTAAAATTAGTGCCAGGCAGCTAAACAATGAGCTGAAACTCATTACAAAGCTTAGCAGAGCCAAGAGGAGCTGCAGATTCAGGGATAATTCTCCGTAACTTCATCATTATGAGCAACCTCATTGACATTATCTCATTGTATTTACATTGTCTTTTAATATTGGTTATTATGACTATTTAAGACCACGTCTATGACTATTGTGGTGCATTTACACAGGATAAGTAAACATCTGTGTCTATCAAAGGAATAAAAGCAATTCAGATGAGTGTCCCTGGATTGCCGAGTCATGCTGAGTCGGTACACATGCTGATAAAACAGCTCTAATGGAGCTTCAATAATTGTCTGAGGAGGAGAGAGTGGAAAAACCAAGAAAGCTCATTCTGATTGGTAATATGATCACAGCGAGGATGACCTCTGTCTTGAGCGATGCTTTTCAGGTGATTTTGCAGTGAAATCTTTCCTTCACACATTACAGACATGGTAGATTTGCACAGGATTAGATACATCTTTGTAGAGAGGAGCATGGCTAATATTTTATCTCCCTGGAATATTAATCTGGTCCGAATGGGGCTTCAGCCTGAGTACACTAGAAAATGCAAACAAAACACTGTGATAATTATCCACCAGTTTTATCGATTCAAAAGTTGGGAAAAGTCACATTGAACTAAAGTTCCGAGAGTTTCTGTAATTGGGATTTTTATTTATTTTGTCAGTAATTGTAGTGAGAAATACTAATGGGAGAAGAGTCCTTTTAGGATTTATTCTTAAAGCACTCAGGGAAGTAAGCGTTTGTTTTTCCTGTGAGTTTTGTGTTACATTAAGAACAGATTCTCAGTTTGGTAAAAGAACATTAACCTTTAGGTTAGAACAGGTGCACATAGACACATAATCGGCATGCTTTAACACCTGTTTATGTTTTAAAAATCTGCTTTTTTTCAGATTTTATATCTTTCATCTCCTCCAATGACGACTCATTCTGTCCTACTCAGACAGTCTGCACCAAAGTCTCCTTACAGTGAAGGAGAAGAGTTTGTCAGAAGTAAGAATATGCTCTGAACCCCACCATGTTCTCTCTCACAGATCACCAAAAATACACAATTTACTGCAGAAAGAAAATGTAAAAACAGTCATTGTCCTCTGTATTTGAACTTCACGACAGTCCTTGAACAGATCATAGGTTACGAAAGTTTCTGCTAACCAAAACAAAGCTCAGAATTGTGGTATTTCTGTCAAAATCAATTCAGTATATACATGTTTTATTTAAAACATTGCCAAAAATAAACAGTGTCGCTCCTCAGCGACACTGTGAAGCCATGATTGATTCTGCAGGGACGAACAGTCACATGACAAATATTCATTGAAATAAGAATTCAACAGCAGGCTGTTTGCACAGAGCAGAGAGGAGAGGACAGGACAGGTTCATTCAATTTTTATATTTTAGTGATTTATGATATTATAACTGTGCTATTCTGCACAAAAGGCATGTTCCAGTTGCTCCACTTCTAGCCATGATTGTGCTGCTTCCATAGAGCTGCAGGACTTCACACATAACAATCAGTTAGATGACACATTGTGATTGGATTTAACATTGTATATTTTTAGGCATATTATAAGCCCAGGTACAGGACGACTGGGTAAAACTAAAGACAATGCTTTACAATAAATTGTGTTTCTTTGTGTAAAATAAGGCTGTTTTTCTGGTCTGTAGCTACTCTTTGATATCTCAACACTGTCTCAAGGTGTCACGACATTTTGAAATTGCATGTCCTGCCACAGTGTTTGTTATGAAAAGCTCTAGCGACAATAAAGTGGGGGAAAAAATACAACATAAAATTGTAATTTTGTGAACATGTCAAAGAAATATCTGCAGTCACTGCCTTCATCAGTCTTGAAGCATTTGGATGTATTTCTGTAAAAAAATGGACCATCTACTTTCTAGTGTCACAGCTGAACAGCACAGAAAACCGGTCACTTGTCTGGAAGCAGAGGGCCAGAAATCAATAGCCATGGCAGGCTGTGAGGAATAAAGCAACGCTGCTAAGTGACAGCATGACACCATGCCTCTGTCTTTACCTCCCTCAAACAAGTTTCTATGATTTGAGTTCAGCGTCAGTGCCCACACGGAGTCAAAATTTAGTATTAAGTGCAAAACAATGTGGAGAGTGACACAAATTTAATCCCACTTCTAGAAGGAATTCTGAGACTTATGCATAAATGTAGGAGCAACCAGCAGGTGGCTGAGTTACCCAGACAGGCATCCCACACACTGCAAATGAGGAAGTATGATTTTTCACTTCAAGTTGACGCAAAGCTCAGAGAGAAGCATCTCCTTGATGGCAGGGGTAACTTTGTGGCTGATTGTTACTTTGCTTTGGCAGCGGAGCCGAGGGTCGATATGATTCAGAGTTTTCTGAGGGCTTGTAAAATGCAACAATATATATAACTCGGGATCATCAAAGCTGTGCGGCAGCGTACCGCTTCAGTCGGAGTTCCTACTGTGTAAATAAGGACATCTGACTTCATCTCAGCAGGCGCTGAACTCATTTGCAGGTCAAAAGATGTCTAGACGTTGATGTTCGAGCTTGACTAAATTTGGTTGAAAAGCGTGGGATTTAAGATGTCCAGGTCATATTTATAAGCATTTGGATGATTATATCATAACATGTGGTAATGGCCTGCTTCACAGAGAATTACAGTAATGTAAATGCTGTTGAATCAACTGTTATACACAACCTAAAACAAGAGTTTTAACTGCACCTTGCCCAGCTAATCACCAAATCTGGAAAGTTTCAATCCTGCTGTGATTAGGAGTAGAGCTGCATTTATTTTTAGTTACTGCAGTCTTAATATATTTTTACAGCTGTACAGAAAAAGGGAGACTTTCATCTGCTCTGTATCTGTAGGCTTCAGGATATTTCAGGCTGTGATAGTTTATGTAAACTGCTGGCTGCCATAGACAGAAAAAGGAGTTTGTTTCCCTCTGATTGGCACATATGAAGCTGCACAGCAAAACGAATCACAAAAGATAGAAAACTTTGACTGTGACAGCATCCCAGGTGTTTTTATGTATACCAGGGAACATTTTGGAACAGCTCGTGCTGCTAAATGTGAGATATTTTGGACGTAACAATTCATTATAAACGGAGCATCCCTCGGCGGTGCAGTACGACAATAGATTAGAGACTTGTTTTTGTGATTTCTAATATTGTTAGAAAATGGTTTATGGTTTCAAACTAATTGGACAATCTCAGGCTGTGAGAATAATATATGGAAATTCTGAAAGTGAGAAATATTACCTGTAAATAAAAGAAGATTGCTGTATTGGCTATTTCACAGACGGTAACTGCAATTTGTCTTTTTGCATATTACAGCACTTTGGCAGCGTTGGGAGGAAATGCAGATTTAATACAAGCCGCCCCCCTGGCTCCCAGAAGGAACACGCCCTCCTGTTAGTACAAGACGCTGAACCAACACACTCTGCTTTCAGGTTTACCTGCCACTCCAGATTTCATTAGAGACAAGCTATGGCTGGATTACTGTAGTGCATGATTTGAATATTCTCTAAACAGCCTTCTTTCCTCTCGCTGCTCTCTGTGTTTATGTACAAACTCATTGTCCGTGGAAGACCTTATTTTTAGTTCTCATACAGGGATTTAATAAGGCCTAACTATATTTGCCAATCCCCTAGCTTTGGGTTATCACTTCTAATTAAAAAAAACAACATTAGAAAACTGAATGGGGAACGCTCCACAGAGTTACACACCCTGACGTCATGTCTTACATAAGAGGCCCTGCTGATAATGAATCAACAAAAAAAAACATCTCCAGCACTGCAGCCTCTGCTATAGATGACACAGTTTGCAGCTAACCCAGATCACTAAAACACTCAAATCCACTGCAGGTATTATCCATAGACTCCCACTTTAAACCCTGTCACTGCAAAACTACTCCTGAAATGTGGCCTCTGCCTAATACTTTATGTCTCTTTATTTATTGGCTGTAAGAAGTTTTCGCAACCCGAAAATTTAAAGAAAAACTTTCAAAGTGTTTGTGTTTTATAGACACAGACTTTTAATAAATTCAACAGTGAAATAAAAATGGAGAATGACAAATAGTTATTGTTGTTTTTGCAAGATAAAAAACTGCCTCTTTTGCACTCAGGAGCAGAGAAATCACTCATAAGACCTTGGTCCTGAGGTAGACTTCATCCAATGATTATTTGGCTACAACAGTGATCCAATAATCACAGCCTTACCTAGTGTTTGGCGTGTGGTTGTGTGGTTGTGTTCCTTCCAGATTGCAGTGCAGCTGCTATGCAGTGCTGTGGGAGACAGTTGCAGTGCTTCTCCATTAGAAACAAGCTTCCTGTCAGTGTCAGGGAAGCAGACACTGACTCAGGATTTTAGCTTAAAGCTCTAGACTCATTTATTTAATGCAGCAGCTAATAAATAATGGTTCTATGATTCCAACAAAACCATTTTGCTCCCATCTGTATCGTGCTCAGCAGAGTAAAGGAGCAGCTAGACCAGCATTAGAAGAAGCTGTTTTAGAGGGAGAAGAAGCTGTTGTTTGGTGAAACCACAACAAATTGGGCATTTCTGCAACCTGAATTCAACATAAATTTTTTTTTTTTTTAACCAAACCTTTACTGAATATGGACATTTGCACTGCTGCAACCAGTTTCACATGTGACTACAGCGTCAACATGCTACAAACACATGAAACCTCAACAAGCTGTTTCAGGGTGTTTTTTGTGTGCTATTTTTACATTTTACTCACTGTAGCCTTGTATTTCACTGCAATATAAAAGTCCTGCAGCTCTATATAATCAGCACAATCATAGGACAACTCAAAAATGTCTTTTGTGCAGAATAACAGTTATAATGACATGACAAATTGCAGCATTTCTCAGATTTTTTTGTACTTTGCAACCTCTCCTGTCCTGTCCCCTCCTCTCTGCTCTGTGTAAACAGCCTGCAGTTCTGTCTGATCACCTCTGCAGAATCAATCATGGCTTCACAATGTTGCAGAGGAATGCAGAATATAATATTTTTTAACAGGATCTAGTCATTCCAAACAGTTTATTTTGGCCACATTTTAAATGAGACGTATAATAAAGTGATACCACAATTTTAAGATTTGTTTTGGTTACTTTTCTGCAAACCACAGAGATGCTGATCTGCAACATTTCAGAAAAGTGCTATGCTAACATTGTGGCAGGAGGCTGGGCTGTTGTTTGTTGACATAAATTGGCAAAAGTAATGTGCATTTATTTCCTCCTGAATACGTTTTTGACACTGATTGAGAAGAAGAGACGTGTCTCCGCTCTGTTAACCCACCGGCTCACCCCGAGCCACATCCGATTGAACGGTGAGCTGTCCAATGAATTGAAGTCTGTGTGTGTATGTGTGTGTGTGTGGGTGTTTTCTAAAGCGAGGATTCACTGACAAGCTTTCTGGGTTTCCCCCCCTGATCTCAGTGGAGGGAGAATCAATGCTGCGCGTGGAGGGAGCTGAGATCAGAGCCGTTTTGGTGTTGGAAATTGTGTGAAATGAGCATGATGTCATGAAATGAAAGTACATGCTCTTTGCTTGAAAAGTGATACAAATAGAAAAGGATTATGTGAAAGAGGAGTGCCTAGAAACAGATCTGACACTGAGGTGGCAGGGCGGCTGGGCAGCCGGGCATACAGCGCTTACATCCGCAGTCAATTCAAACTAACCGGGGACACTTTCAAATAACGTGTTTTAATACTTAACACTCTCAAGTTTGAATGCTAATCAAAGTTTTATCATCCTGATGAGAGCCTTATTCATAATTCTTTTACTTATCTTCAACCAGTGAAGCTGCAGTTTACATCCACATTCATGTAATATTTGAAGGGAAGACTTTGAAGGAATATAGTAAGCTTATATTTTGGTGAAATTATGACACTGACATGAATGATCCAGTGAATTATATCTGGGGAAAAACATGTTGTCTTCACTGAGAGACTATTTTTTAGAGAGGAGGTTCGATCACCTGCAGCTCAATGAACTGCTGGTGGATGACCAGAGGAAGAGGAGCTCCACAATCCTATTTGTCATCCAGGGACAGGAAGTGATGAGAGTGGACTCATACAAGCACCTTTGGGTCCAAATCAATAACAAAAACACAGCTGAAGCCCTCTTCAGGACGGGCCGGAGCAGACTGTTCTTCCTGGGGACACTCAGATCCTTCAACAGGCTCCTGCAGATCTTCTATCAGCCTGCAGGGGCCTGGGCTCCGCTGGCACCAAGGCTCAGAGGTCAGCGGGCTCAACAAGCTGTTAAGAAATGCCAGCGAGGTGATCGGGCTGGACAGCGGCGGGAAGGAAAATCAAAGCCATCTTGGATAACCCTTCTCACCGCCGCTGCAATGAGCTGTGGCAGATTGGCAGCTCGTTGCCAGGAGAAGATAAAGGACAAGATCAAGTTGTTCCTCATCTGAGTCGAGAGTCTGAGTGTTGTTTTCTTTGCAGATTGTGACGAACCTTGAGGCAAATCTTTGAATTGTGATATAAGGATATTGAAATAAAACTGATTTAAATTGACTTTTTTCAACTTTGTAGTTGCTCTATTAGTTTTTTTTCCTTTCTTTCTTTCTTTCTACGGACAATTTTCATGCTTTATCTAATAATAAAGATATAAATAGAGATTGGAAGGATGACGATGTTATACGATGTTTCCACCAGGAAGGTTACAGAACAAGTGAAGACAAGAATGGAAAGAAAACTACAAAGAAAAAAAATCCTATGTCTATGTGTATATTAATATCTACGTTAATGAAGAGAAACATTCATTCATTGGCCTAACTGCTTATCCGAACCCGGGTCGTGGGTGGCTGCAGCCGATCCCAGCTGCATTGGGCGAGAGGCGGGTACACCCTGGACAGGACGCCAGACTACCGCAGGGCTGACATATAGAGACAGACAACCATTTACGCTCTCATTCACTCCTACGGGTAATTTAGAGTCACCAAATTTGAAGCGTTCATGAGACATAATTTTCCTGAGAATGGGACGGACGGACAGCCAAAAGAACAAAATGTTTCCGGTCATGATTGAAGCTGCTGCAGAGGCAGATAAAGCTACAGAGAACTTAGTAAAGAAACAGGTGAAGATTGTACGGTATGTTTTGCCATCAGCTCTGTTGTTATTCTAGTCCTCATTCTGCGTCTCTGTCTGAGGGACTCTGCTCTCCTCTGGATGTACACTTTGAAGCTTGATTGACAGTCAGAAGCTGCTCTGTTGTTTTGGCAGTTCAGGTTGTTTCTGGGATCATCTGGCTAAATCGTATGCGTGTAGTGTATGGATTCTTCTTTTACTTAATGCATTGTCTTTCCTGTTTGCATGTTGCCACAGCAACCGAAGACACATGGCTTTGTTTCTCTGATTTTATTTGCATGTAAATGAAGAGCCTGCACCATCTCAGCATCTGGACTTCCATTAGGACATGCAGAACAAACTGTGGTGAGGTTTCACTGTGACTTCAGGTTTTGTGCAAAGCAAAGTACTTCATGTCATCATGGACTGGTTAATCCAAATCATTATTTTCTTTTTAGCTTATCACACATGCTGCTGATGAGTCAAGCATCTGCTACATTGTCCGTAAAAGATATGTAATAAAAAAGATAATTGTGTACTGTCATTACATTTTACTGCCCTTTAATCTATCAGTGCCATCTAACTAGACCTCTCTCGCTCATGATAAGCACCGTCACTCTGCCTGGATGTCACGTCCTCCATCACTCTTGCGTAAAAAGTCGGCTCTGCTGTCTCCGATACGTGAGTGCAATCGATCAGGCTGTACATCACCTGTCTGTTCAGCGCACCAAATATGACATCACATGCCATCACGCGTCTCACTCCATTTCACTTAACCCTCCGTGTGTTTTTTTCCCAGAACACTTTTGCTCTTAATACATGTCAGTGATCATATGTGTGAAATTAGCTCTGATAGAGTCTTGATGGTGCTGTCTTTGTGTCGCAGTGGCTATTCAGTTGTTGAGTAATATACTGGTAGAAGAGCGGGGATGACATTTTCCCTTCAAGGCCATCGTGCCATGCAGCCTCGTGTGTCTTGTGGAGAGATATAAAAAGGAAATGGGTAATTACTTTCCGTTATTTTTCTCATAAGACACAAAACTCAGGCACTTACTGCTGAAATATTAAGAAAAATACAAATGATTTAGTGTAATGCACACCGAGAGCACACGCTACCTTTGTAATATGCCATTCTTCTCGCATTTTATCTGTTCTTTTGTGCTTTTGTTACAATTTTAAGCACTTTAAAACACAATTAAAGTGACTGTTTTTGAAATGAGTCATCACATCTTTTAATGTTTGCATTTTAGCACTTTCTGAAGATCATTAACAAGTAACTTCATGGCATCAATCAGTGGTAATTCTAATTAAAAGAGTGACTGCATGGCTTCCTAGACTATGATTTTAAAGTCTATTAACTTTAGTGTTTTCATCTGTTTTGTCTTTGTCCTGTTGAACGCACATTTCCATTTTCTGCCTCCTTCACTTTCTCGCCACTTTTTTCCGGTAAGAGTATCACTGAGAGATCCAGGAAATGCCCTGATGCATGGTGCTTTTTTCTGCAGTTTAGCCGGTGAAATTACATCAGGAAGATATGAAGGGAAAAAGACAATGATGGGAAGCCATTTTAGAAAAAACATCAGCATCAGCAGCAAGAAGCTGAGTGTGTGGCAAAGCTGTCTATTACAATGCTCTGTGAGAACCTGATGAATCCCAGCAGGATCCAAGTCAGTCTGTAAATCATTCTCCCTCAAAATACTCATAATAAGCCCTGAAAGCAAATCATTGATAATGACTTCACAGTGAATTGCAGCCGTAAAGCTTCCCCGCTGACACCACAACACAATTCACAGTGATGTGCAACATAAAAACACATTTTGAATGCTGGTGTAAACAAAGGATACGGTTCACTTTACAGATGTTCATTCCAGCTCTATTAGGAAGGAGAATACGGAGCCGTTTAAAATCACAAATCTGAGGATTGATGACATAATATAATCATATACACCCGCCTGCCACTTTATTAGCTCGCAAGGTGTACCTAATAAAGTGGCAGTGTGGTCTGCATCTCCTTCAAGGTTGGAAGGTGAACCGGTTTATTAGATGCACTAAATAGTTTCTGGTCTAATACAACAACTGAAAGAAATCCTGTCTTCATAAATGTTATAATTTACAGTTTTTGCCATTTATGTTAAACTGAGAGATTTGTTTATAAGTTAACCTCTAATGAAGTGGACAAATTATTACCCGTCAAGATAAATGATGTCAAATGATCGAGTTGAATCACTTCCTTGATTAACAGTTTCGTCAAATCTTGCACATTTCTGCTCAGAACGTGTCCTGCTCGCTGTAGGTTCCAGGCTTAGTGTTACAGTAATCTCTGAGTTGACTTAGACAGTTGGAGAGCCAATAACAAATAACAGACTGTAAATGACGTGTGCGATCTATAATCAGCTGCTTGACCGAATTTTGAACCAATTTGGTGGCCAAAAGGACAAAGGTTTTCTGCTTTTAAGTTGGATCGGCAGGAAAATCTCAGTATCCAGTTACTTTAGCACCAGAATAACAACCTTTAGGTCACAGTAGCATCTTTAAAGAATTTGTTTAATGATAAATAATGTATGTTATTAAGTAATACTTTTGCCAGGTGTCCTGACTGAGGTGCAAAACTGAGATTGTAGCATCTGACTGGGAATTGTTGCCTCTGCGGTAGTAAAATGATAATCCTTAAACACTTCTGACCTTTGAGTTTCCTCATGCACTGAAATGTCTGTAATTCACAAGTGTAACAGATGCAGGGAAACGATTGTCATGATTCTCTGCATGTAGCCGCGACTTTAAATGTCAGAGTGCCGCAGATGTCAGCGAAGTTCCCAGACTTCAGTTGACCACGAATGACCTCCATGTGATTACATATGCCCTCAAACCCAGAGAGTCCAAGGTATGTAGATGTGGAACAGAAAGAGGTAAAGCTCCAAATGTCAACAATGGAGCTCTGGGTGTATAAAAGGTGCTTCCTGTTTGTACTCTGCACTCCTGCCTGCAGAACAAATCTCAGTATCTAACCTCTTTGCAGCTCACACGACGATTCCACCAAAAAATACAGTTTATTTTTAGAGTCTCTTCAATTACAGTTCAGTTGAGTCTAATTCAGGGCAAAATGTTGGCAACACTATTTGCCAGCTCTTTGTTTTGGCAAGATTAGAGTGTACATTGATGAAATACTGTTGGTAATGAGCTTTAGCAGAAAACTGAGCTGCGTGTGACAAACATCAGAGCGAAGATCATTTTCATGCCTCGCAGTGGGAGTCTCGTACCTGTTCCATTTCCAAATCAAGATGCTGTTGAAGAGTAAAGGAAGCCCTAATTGTTCATTACAAGTCAAATTGTGGCCTCCTCTATGGGTCATTTAGTCAGTAAAGGAGTTCTGCCTCACAATGTTGCCAACATGTGGAACCTCCCACTGTGAAAATCACTTGATTGATTGTAGAAGTGTTACATTACCACATTTACCTCTGATTACCCCTCGCCGAGCTAAGCGTGCAATAAAAAATTAGAGCGCATCCATCTGAATTAAACTGCTATTTTAGATATTATTTTTGAATGCAACAATGAAAAATGCTTCAGAGACGATTTACTTCATAAACTATTGTATCCATTTCTTTTTTTTAACAGTCTTTTATTGCGTTTTCTGTTTTTATGCCCCATATTCAGCATCCTCTCTGCTTATTTTAACAAAGCTTCGGTACACATACACAAATGTTTTTCTGTTACTGTTGCTGACCCTCAGTTCTTGTTTATGGTTAACAAGTTTGCCTCATATCATGTTTCATTAGTTTTATTGGCTTCCTTTTAACATTATTGGCCTATTTTTTTTTATCTGGGGTGCAGACACTGCTGCTTGACATCACCACACAAATGCAATTTTTTTTAAGGTAATAAATTAGCTCCTCTTAGTTAATTTTTAATGTCCAAGATGCATTATCAAAGGTAAATTGACTAGAGTTTGCAGACATGAAGTAGTATTTTAAGACACTTTGAGTCCTGTAACACCTTTTTTTAAATGCTTTAAATGCAGCTGATTGATCAAAAACGATATTGCTCCTTTCATTCAGTGCTGTTGTGACTTGTGCTTTAACATCAGTTGCAGCCTTCTTTTCGGAATCTCCTCTTTACGCTCTTGAACGACCTCCATATTGGATAAACGGTTTTGATTGGCCTGGCACATCGGACACCGCTGAATATCTGCGTGAGCTGGCAGATAGTCCGGTTCCCAGGAAAAGGATACGGCACTGGACAAGGCACTGAGTGATTGTGCTACAGACTGAAATTGAGATACTGAAAAAGATCCACTGTAAGATCCTTTCAGTAGCACTACAAGTGGAAATCAAAGCGGTATATTTATTTCTAGATTTCGGTTGTTACTGAAACAGCTTTCTCAGTGCTGCTTCTCTGTATTGTTGCAAATGACAATAGAGAAGAAAGAGTTGAAACAACTGGAATAATTTCAGCTGATTAAAGAGAGTCTCAGAGCTGAGGACCTCTTGTTGATCGGAGGGGTGACTCTTTCAGACCTCGACGCAGCAACAATGTTGGACAACTTGTAAAGTTTAAAGGAGTTTTTCTTGTGAACAAACTCAGCGACTCAGTAAGAAACACTGTGTGTCCTTGAGATTTAAGAAAGTGTTCAATTAATTTGCAAAGCACATTTTCATCCTCTTTTCTCTGCCTTTTATAGATTTAAGATCAATCCTCATGATGTACAACAAAACGTTGACAGAAACATACCACGATATCTCCAAGCACGGCCTGAGAAAAACATCCATCTGATCCTTTCTGTCTCTTGAGATGTTTTTACAGTTTACACGTCTGATGAATCCACACAAACCGTCACTCTTCTCTAAACTCTATGATGGCAGTAAATTGGTGTCATTATGTCATTGTTTGGTTCTTCACCTGCAGCACTTGATCATTTTACCAAAGCAGAGTTTACTGAAAATTGGTCTCAAATTAATTTGAACATCTGGCGAAAATCAGTTTTCTCAGTGCAGCAGTGAGCAATATTGCGTCGCAATTTTTATTACCTCTTCATCATCATTTTTCATGATCTTGTGATGAAATTAAATTCTGCCTGCAGTTAGAAACACAAGAAAAAAAGGGTCTATAGTACTGTTACCACAGCGGGCCTTAATAGGGTATTATGAACATTTTCAGATTTTAATTATAAACAGAAAATATTCTATATATCTTTGATACCAAAGTTTATAGAGCTATTACAGAAAAAAGTTACTTTATAGTTAAGTATACTTTATATTCATTGTCATCTCATTAAGGTTTCAGATGACATGATAATCACCTCAAAAGCTCATTTCCTTGATAAATGCAGTCAAAACTATATTAGATTTGCATTTCTAGTGAGAATTGATCAATCTGAGTCAGAAAAGTGTATAAAACCTGCCGTGTATCATGCAGAAGCATTTCTTTCCACATTTAAACCTTAAGTGGTGGAACAAGTATTCAGATCCCTTACTTAAATAAAAGTACTAATATCACTACAAGTAAAAGTCCTGCATTCAAAAGGTACTGAAGTAAAAATACAAAAGAATGAGAACCAAAATGTCCTTAAAGTGTCAAAAGTAAAAGTACTCGTTAAGCAGAATAGACCCACTCAGCTTGTGAAATATATTACAAATATATATTCCACAGTTCTCCTCAATCATGACTCGGCAGTTTTAGAACCCTGCCCTTTACATCAGTTTCTCTTATTCTAACTGGTGTTTTTGTGGCCTTTTTTCACATACTATGGTGTTTTATTCCCAGTTTTACCTAACCATGAAGCATGTCTTTAGACGACTACATTTACATCTGTTTCTGAGCAATGCAGTGCTCTGAGAACTCTGCCTCCACATACTCATTTTGTTTTATCACAAGTTCTTCTCAACCGTGACTCACCACTTTTAGACAACTGTCTACATTTACAACAGTATCTCTATTTCTTAATGATGCTTTTACTGCATTTTACTGTACAAAATAGGACTAATTTGAACTACTTAATATACTTTAGCATGTTTTTTTTTACGTTAAATCTCAACCTGAAAAGTAATTAGTTTAAAATGTAGTGGAGTAGAAGTATAAAGTTACATAAATCGAAATGCACAAGTAAAATCAAATGCGTAGTTCTTGTGTAAATGTACTTTGTTCCTCCACTGGAACTGAGTTAAGCCTCCTCCACATCTATAGAAATCAGTCAAATCTATTAGGATGTGGGCGCTGCATGCTTTTGTTTCATTTGTCATACTATTAGTCTGCAGAGGTTTTATTGTGATATCTTTTCTTGTTACACTGACAGACAAAAACCAAAGAAACCAGAGGAAAAATCCAACTTAAGGCTTCTTTAAAGGCAGCTGTTACCGAAGTAGCCATGTTGCATTTAATGGGCCGGTCTTGTTTTGATGTTGTTTTGTTGGTGTATTTTATTCTTTTTTTTTATTGATTTTTTTCTTATTCCTACAGATAACAAGCCAAACGGCAGATAATGTGGTGTCACATACTTTCAGTACAGCTACAATGGTGTTTGCAGCAGAACTTCTCTTTTTTTATTCCTTCCCGCTGTCTGAGGCATCAGCGGTAAATGTCAGACTTTGGTGTCAGCCTTTCAGAATCAAAGAGGAAAAAAAAAACAACTTCTTTTTAGACGAACTATTTTGCACTGATGTTCAACAATCATGCAGAGAGAAATCCATCGCAGAAGAGGCAGAAGAAGAGAGACCAATTTCTCAGCCAACACATGCCACGACAGTCACGATCACAATCACGATCAAAGACAGACTCCAGTGTTTACAAAGCAGTCGCTAAAGCAGATATATTTATGCCGGCGTATGTCCATCTTTGATTGAAAGGAACAAGCTCCCCCTCCTCTAAAGATTTAAGGCATTTGGCAAACACCGAAAAATCACTGAATGAAATGGAAGTAGACAAAGCAGGAGGAGTGGGTTCTAGATCAGTAAATTAGAGTAAATCCTTCCTTTATGGTTACATATAAACCTTATGATGCCATAAACTGAGAATTCATGATGCGGAATTCGAACCAGCCTTAAATAATACTCTGATGACTCACCTCTTGCTGTAAATCCTTGATGATTTTGGTTTTCTTCTCCATCTCCACTTTTAGAAACTTGATCTGGAGACAAAGGGAAACGATGAAAGAAAAAGATGATCATCCTGAACGCCCCGCTGCATTGTTTGTTTTCCATTCACTGAACATATTTAATGAAGGTTATGGATGCTGAGCATGCCCGTTTAGGCAGTATATGTGAAATTAAGTGCACTGAATGAAAGCGATTATGACAATAAACAAAAAAGCTGTGTCAGTATGTGATTTACTGCCCTCCAATATTTATGGAAAAGGCAGGCAATATTCTGCATTTTGTTACAGTGACATAAGATACCAAAGCCTTCAATATGTGTCTCTAAATACTATCCAGCCTGTCTGTGACACCTGTCCCATGTTACATAGTAACTTAGAAAGAAGTAGACCAATGCAGAAGTCCCTCACACCTGCATTCATTCTAATGGCCAGCAGAGGGCGACTATAGTGGTTGCAAAAATGAGCCCAATTGTATTTAAGTCAATATAGATTAAGACAATGACCCTAATTTTGACTTGATTTGAAAACGTGAAAGTTTTAAGCCTTCTTCAAGGGAGCACGATGTTCATTTTAGTAATTATGTTCCCATTTAGAGTAAAAAAGACGGGTATGCTTTAGGGCGTGACCACCCAATGAGTGACAAGCCGACCTGTCAATCAGGATACTGGTAAAGCAATTCGTATCCATGTCACGGAAGCAAAACAACATTTACCTTTTTCCTTTTTTTGTGGGTAAAAATTCAAAGTCACATTTTTTCATCTCCTAGCGAGACACCCTGGGGAACTCTAAACTAGTCCACACCGGTTGACTCACATCCCCAAGCAGAGGGCATGAAAACATCAAAGGTCATGTTCAGTCACTGTCACCACCCTCGAGAATAGTCAAAATGAAGAATGTACATAATTATATAAAACAGACAGTAAGAATATCCCGCTGCAGCATTCAGTTTGTTAATTTAGTAATTGAATAAAAAAACATAAAAGCAGCCTCTGCTGAATTCATGTGACTGTCAGTGCGAGAAAAAACGTGTTACCATTTGATTTATTGTCTTTAATTCAAGCAGCCTGAGAAGTTCTGGTTAAATTAAAGTTTACATTGAGGCTCCTACCGTAAATGAACACTGGGCCTTATAAACTGGCACAGAGGCCCCTTTTGGCAGTGAAATTTTAAAACAGTTTTCAGCCGGCCACCCATCAAGGCTTAAAGACTTTTTAACTCTGATAGAAAACCTGTCTCGTATTATATTTCTCTGGTGTCATACAAAGTTAGTTTAGCATAGCAAGTGCCCAGAAATGTTCCATCTGAGGCTCTCTGACTGTATGACACGCTGAGGCATTTATTCCTGCAGTGAGCGACTACCTACTTTCCACTGTCTGCCTGTTTTAATAGCCTGTATGCTTATCATTTCAGACTGATATCTTTGTTTATCGCAATCCTTTTATCATGAGCTCAGCACGTCTTGCTGGTGCAGGCCTGTGGCTTGTGTTTAGCAGCCAGACAGAGGTTCAAACACCAGCTGCAGATGGCAAACTGCTGCCATGGGCTACCGTACGTTAAAAAGAATGAATTCTCTGTGTGTGAGAGAGATAGGTAAGCCAAGGTCCCGTCTTTCTTTCTTTTTTTCCAATCTGAAAAGGCGGTTTGAAAGCGCCGCATGTCCTTGAGAGAGGTCATCAAGATAGTCTGGAGGACAAAAAGGGAAAGATTCATGGATGCTGGTGACCTCATACCAGGTATGTACCCTCGGGAACTGTAAACTAAGCCTTGCCAGTTGACTCACATCCCCAAGCAGGGCATGATAACATCAAGGTTCATGTTTGAGCCTTTCAGTCACCGCCACAGCCCCTGGGAATGGTTATAAAAACATCCTGGTGCAGCATTTAGGATTTTAGTTAAAAGGAATAAAAAAAAAAACAGAGCAACAGAATAACAGCAGCTATGCATTACTGCTTCACTGTGCTGAACGCAATATAATTTTAATTATTTAACTTATTTTTAAGCCACAAAAATCAGCTATGTGGATTTTCAAATGCATGGAAGTGAATAGGAAAATAAAACAGAGCATTGTTTTTTCACCAGATTTTGGGATATTATCTGGGCTAAATGAAACATAAGGCAAACGATCCTTTTGTCTGAACTATAAATCATGCAGTGATGAGGTGAAATGTTTATTTATTGTTTTAATAAAAAACATATCGAGAACAATTTTAAAGAAGATCAATTATTTGTCAAAAACAAACAAAAACCAGCCCCTCTAACATGCCATCACCATCTTAATTCAGCATGTTTGGTAACCAGAATTTAAGTACATGAAACACAGCTAGATGATAGGAGAATCACTAGTTTTGCATGTGCTTACATAAACCAAAGAACAGGAGAAATGAAATGCCTGAACTTATATACGGGTTGAATAAAAAGGCAGAAGATCACCAAAGTTATTACAATTTATCCCGAGGGGACCATTATTGTCTGCACAAAATTTGGTGGCAAGTCATCCAATTGTCTCGAGTCATTTGGTGGCACTCATGGTGGCACTGGAGGAA
>CAFUXE010001019.1:453894-469444 GCA_903364295.1 Serranus cabrilla | reverse complement strand
ATACTGTCAATAAACTGGGACCTTGACAAATCATGGTCAAGAAGATTCTGTGGTAATTTAATTGGATTAATTTGTTCAAGCACAAAGCATTGTATGAAGACACTAAGCTCTCAGCTCAGCCTAATATTCTCCAATTTGCCACTGAGTTGGATTTGCACATTGTTTCTCTTGAATTAAACACATTTTCAACTTAACCCCAGATACCTTGGCCAAGTCCTTATTAATGATGAGCAAAGTATCATCTGCATACATAATGACGTAAATTCTTAAGTTTTACAAATAGAGCTGAAATGATTAATTACAATTACAATACAATTATTTTCCTTTTTTTTTACTACCTTTTGTTTTGTCTATGCACTTTTTTGCACTTTTTTTTGGTGACTGTCATTTATAAACTTAATGAGGACATGTTGATCTCCTGTCAGCAACGAGGGCACTCACTTTGTGGGTATTTGAGGTTAGGAATAAACGATGTATGTGGACGTATGGTTTGGAAGACTTTGTTGTTTTTATCTTGTATGATAATCGACTAAATATCTTAAGGACTGATGGTCAACCAAGTAATTTCAATACGTTTCCCTGGGAAGTGATTAATTAAATCTAATTTGCCAGATAGTGTTGAAGATACTGTGAGGAATTTGACTGGGAGCACGGTGGCAGCCTGTTGGGCAGCAGAGCTGTGCAGATGGATGGGCAGATACTGTAGATGGAGAGATGGATGGATAGATAAGTACATGTTCTCAGGTTATAAAGCCTTTGTCTCATCTTATTAATTTTTTGCGTGGGGGTTGTGGAGAGGACACAATGCTTTCTCTTGCAATTTCTGAGAGTTTCAATTAAGTGGCGAGGAAGGAAGGCGAGCGAGCTGGCTGCTGGGTAATGAGCGTGGATCACTGAGGGGCCTGTGTGACAGGTGACGGGGCTGGTTAGGAGACCGGATGTTGATGGTCGGGTCAGCTCTGTCTTACCGTGGCCTGCTGCTTCTCTGCTCTCTCATTTGCCTCATCCAGCTGCTTCTGCAAGGCTGCCTGAAGGGACTTCATCTCCTCTCTGTCAAGTGAGAGGGAAGTGAGAAACACTCTGTTAGCACATCCTCCTCACCCACACTCTCACAGGCCTCCGTCTCCAATATACCACTGTTGAGAGCCATTTTACACACAAGCTAATTAGTGTGAAGAAATATTCACCAAAGTTTATTGGAATCACTTCTGTAGAACAAAGAACAAAAAAAACATGCTGTCATCTTGTACATTTGAATAAATTAAGTTCATGACTTATTAGATGAATGTTTATTTATACAGATCTTTATTGTTTTTTTACCATTAGAGGCAACAAAGTGCCCTTATATTCTCAGTAATAACAAATACATTAAAATAACAATAAAGGGAAAAATTAAAATAAATAAAGAATAATTGAAAAAAATACATTTTTGATCAATTTTGACAACTGCTTTGAATGTGCAAAAAGAAAACTGAAATATATATTAAAATGTGCAAACAATGTAATCATGAAGCACAGACTTTGTTTGTGACAAACTTTTAAACATAGAATTCTGGCTTTACCTTTTAACCTTATGCATAAATTATACAATAATGCAAATGTTACTGAACCACCTAATTGACTACGCAGTTGGGTGTTGAATGAATTCGTAAAATGGATAAAACTTTTACCCGTTTGAATTTAACGCTTCAGCAGCGAGTGATTTTTTTTTTTTTTAGATGTATGGCTGGTGATTCCTAAGTTAATGTACAGTTTAACAAACACACACCAAAGTAAACATCATAAACGAACACGCTTACAGATTCTTGCTCAATAATGAGATGTGTAAAGAAAATACAGTGTGTAGTATTTATTCCGCGGTATTATGTAGTAGCCTATATGCATTAGGGATGCTCCACACCGATTTTATGCATGCTGTATGAAGTCTGCTGCTGCATTCTTTATGCGTTAAACATAAATGTTAATGCATTGGTATGCAATGGGTATTTCAGTGCTGTTTGATGCTCCTGCGTGCAGATAACAGCAATGCACACTGAATTATGAATCAAGTGGGCAATTGATGTGGGTCAGTGGTTTCAAAAACGCTTGTTGAAATCACATCACAAGGCAGCTTGGCTAAATTAGAGTTAACAGTCTATTTACTGTTTCCACGCGCGGCTGTAACTTTAAAAGTATATGACGTGGTCGTAGTCCGCCGGTGGTGAAGTCAAGCAGCCAGTGTTTGTGTGGAAAGGATCTCAGTGCTCAGCAGCCATATACTCTTATATTTGATATGCCGATGGTCTTGTCTCTTGGCATAAGTTCAGCCTAGCAAACATTTTTCTTCACAGCGACCAGCCAACCACCACTGCTTTGGCATTTCATTTATATTCTCATCTCCTGCATCCAAGGCCTGGAAGCATTTTGTACAAACAAGATCAAAACTGCTCAGACTGACAGAAAAGGGCACAGTAAAAGCGATATTGACATACCTCGAAAGCACTGAGAAGTGAGCATATGACAAGTGAAGTACAAACAGGTTGGCAGCCGGTTCAATCAATTAATTGTTACGATTTTAAAACCTTAAAATGCTACATTTTTTTTTACCATCTGTGTCTAGTCTGGTGGTAAACATTTTTTTGTTGCATTACAGTTTGTGGCAAAATTATTTTCAGAAAGCAATCAAACCGCTGTTAAGAGTTGTCAAAAATAAATGACTTGCAATGAATCACCTGTCCGCTTCCACCGTGATGGAGTCAGCCAGTAATCACACTTGGCAGATATGGAACTCCAAAGTTGGATTAATAACACTTTGAAAAAATTGCAGCTCACAAATGCTAGGTAGGCAACACTGAGCCAAGCTGCTGCTTTATGGTTTTTAGCTTGATGACATGTGAGAGCTGCCATGGGCTGGTGATAGGCTATTGATTGGCTATCAAGATACTGTGCACAGAAGGCTGGACTTCAATCAGGCTGACATTTCAGAGAGCATGAAGGCCACGAATGACTCCTAATCATTAAAAGTCTCATTACACACAGCATTAATCAGACAATCCTAACTGGTAAAGCACTTTAGGTAAACACTTTTTCAGCTCGCTTGCAAAAAGATAAAGCGTTAAATCACAGATGCTCCATTTGCTTTTTTCAGGGAAAGGAGACAAGCACATTATTTTTAAATACACAAAAGGGATTTATAACTAGTTTATGTGTTGTCCGTCTGCTCCTGTGTATACTGCCATGTCCAAGCAAACAGGGCAACACCTTAGAATAACCAGCATCAATAACAGGGAGCGAGCCTTCGTTTAAAGGCCTGTAGGTTGTTGCTGCTGTGCGAGTGATGAGATCCAATATGAACACAGTGCATTTTGTTAAAGGTAGAAGAGTCACTTTATCAAGGCACAGGTCTTAAAATGCTCCCAGTCCTATAAGCTGTGGTCCCTGCTGCTATGGAGCAGAAGTGGTAGAGGGGGTTCAAAACATTCTGCCGTTACACGTAACTGAATTTTAAGCTCGGTGATTTGATGTTCCCTGCTGACATGCACCTTGAAAATCATAGTGAGTGCCTCCCCCGAAGTTTAAATGTACCAAAGCTTTTACTTTCTGATCAAAGAACCAGATATTTCATAAAACAGTTGTTCATCTTTTCAGCATGCAACAATAAGGATTGTCTGTGGCATGTAAAATGCAAAGTCGGGCATCGGCCAATTGCAAAAGACAAATTGTGGTTAAAGACAGATGAAGTCTAATGTTTCTAGAGCTGAATCGTTTTTTTCCCTATTTTTCCCGGAAAAAGAATGGTAAATGGACTGAACTTATATTGAGCTTTTCAATCTTTACATTTTAGTTTTAGTCATTAAGTCATTTACACCCCAATGAGGGAGGGAGGATATTTCAACATAGGCTGCTATGATCAGGGATCGAACGACCAAACATTTTCTTCAGTGCTCTATCAACTGAGCGATGGCTGCAAACCTAAACTTCTTTAGGGTTAAATGTGGTGTACCATAACAATAGCTGACAGAAAACCATTTGTATTTGGGTATGAATTCACTTCAGGTAAGTAGATTTCTGACCTACCTGCCCAATCAGGTAAGTGGGAAAAACATTACAATGACCCTTGCGTTTAAATATATATATATTTGCATTTTCCCTCTTTATTTGACAGTGACAATAGAAGGGGGAGACATGCAGGAAAGGGACCCCAGACCAGATTCCAACCCAGGTCCATTCAACATGGACTCAGTCTGAGTAGTATGCACTCTACCAGTGAGCCACTGGGACCATGTTTTCATACTGGTTATATAACTGGGAGAGTATTACTGCAACCCAGGATGTAGAAGAGCAAATCTCTGAGTCGTGTAACATTATCTACAGTGAAAATGACCAAGACTTTGACTCTTGGAAGTTCTTTCTGGTTTTATTAACTGTAGTTTAAATGTGGAGTCAAATACAAATACACTTTTTAAACCAAGATGTCCTAATATCTTCAATGTTATTTCATAAGCATCACGTTGCAGCTTTGAGGACGTGGACGGGGGCGAGCAGCTGGACCAGTGTTGTCTGGTTTGAGCCACTATGTTTACTTGCTATTTCCAGAGCCAGGGCTGTGTGTGAACATCAGATTCTTTTCAGTGCGCACACAGAACTGACAGCTCGCTGTGAGGAGATATTCTCTGCATATAACAACAAGCCTTAGAATCTGTGACGGCACCTTTAAAGTCTTATATATTACACTTAAAAAAATGATGAATTTGATGATGTTCAGGATTCATTCAGCAGCCGTCGCTGATTCTTGTTATTTTAAAGCCCTAGCCTACATTTTGATGACATGACAGTTGGTAACTCATGTCTCAGTCATCCATGATGCCTCAGTTTACCTCTGTTTGTGGCTGAGCTCCAGAATCCTCTGCACATCCTTCTTGGCCACTGAGTCATCATTTTTCAGCGACTGAGAAAGAACAGAAAAAACACAAAATGAGAATTATTTCAAAGCTCCCACAACAGACAGGGACAACAAACAAACTGTACACACTGTCCTTGAACCGTAGAGTTAATGCTTCAAAGTGTTCCCAGGTTTTCAAGGTCACAAATCCCTTCAAGCAACAGCCTGTGCAGTGATAACTATGTGAGTCATAAATGTGGAATACTAAAATGCACTGTCACAAGCCCCAGAATCATAAAATAATTGAGCTGAATATTATTGAATGATGCAGCAGATGTAAAATGGTGTTGATGCCACCCAAAAAAACGATATAGCCTGAAACAATCCGTTGATTAATGTCTTCTAAAAATCCTAACGAGGGCACAGATTGGATTCCACTGGCGCCTTAGCACCTGCCTGATGGGTAATTATGGATTAGTCAGGTCTCTGATTGCCCTGCAAGCCCTCCAAGATATTTTTTATTTGTTATGAGCTGAACAGAAATTTCCAGACTTCTAAGAAAATGTGGACTCACGGGGAGAAAACGCTTCTCTTTAAATTGTGCTTGAGGTGATTTCTGTGGCAATTAACACCAGATTTCCATAAACCCTGTTTCCTCCTGTCACAGAGGAGATGTTTCTCCTCCTCGGCAGGCCCTGAATTCACTCTCTGTATGTTTATGTTAAAGAGCAACTGAAGAGAAAAGAGCCAACAACAGCGCTGACAATAGAAAAATGTACATTTGCTTCAGATAAGAAAATAAAACACCTCAGAATTGCATATTATTAGCAAAAACACATACATTCTCTCTCCGGTGATATCCTCTCCAACGATTTGTATCATCTGTCATAGAGCCATGAGTCAAATAACCACTTTTCTACTCTCCAATGCATCATTGTCCACAAAAAAGGATGATAAAAGCTCAGGCCACAAATTTTTACAAGCTTTGTTTTGTCACCTGAAAACAGGATTACAGGTTTACAGTTTGGATGCACTTCCCGTTTAACATTGGATGCCAGGAATCTTCAAATACACATTTTGGACATTTTCCAGAGCAGACCATAGACTGGCAGGTAGAGACATGCATTCAACAATGTAATTATCTGTTCATTACAATGTCTGTGAATCTATCACAGCAACAAGCATCCATTATTTTTCCTTTTTGGTTTGTTTCAGTTGTGATTTTGATGATATCTGTCGTCATGGTGTATGGAAACATATTAAGAATATTCATGAATAAATGCAAAAGGTGGTAATTAACAAATTCTTTAGTACAGTTTTGAGATACTGGAGATTTTTTGTGGGATTTTATTCTCCTCTCTACCTCAATTACTTTGTGCCATAAAGGAACCCATATAACTTCCCACCAAACTTGGCCAAGAGTAAAATGCACTGCAGGCTTCTGTCGTTATATTGCATTAAAGTGAATATGGTGATAATTTACAGGTCTTACTTTTTAACGTCAAAAATAAATGTTCACTGGCTCACATAAGTAACTGTCCTTCACTTATATTGCTGTGCTATTATTATACTGCTGTTATCATTGTGAAAAATGACTATCAACTGAAAAGAGATACTGAAAAGCAATGATTTAAACACTTAAAACGTTACTTTAACTTGTGCAAATGTCTGATATGATAATTTTTTACAAATAATTGCCAATCCTTAAGCACAGGGCAAAATAACTCCTATTCTTGCACTTATTACTTCACAAAATTCCTGCCAGGAAAACATTCCTAATCACACAAAGCCTAATGTTGGAGGTTACATGCCTCGAACCTGAGCACCACTTGTGTGGGTTTCACTGTTTAAAAGTATGTTCAGATGGCCATCAGAATGATTAATTATCATCATAAATAACAATAAATTATATTAAATATGACTTGAGTCACCTTAAAATGGGGCACCACTGTGTAAAACAGAGAAAAGACAGTGAATTCAACTAAATCAGTCTCAAAAAGTTACTTTTAACTTGTGCAAATGTCTCATATGATTATTATGCCAAACTCCACATTAAGCGCAGGGCAAAATAACTCCTATTCTTGTACTAACTACTTCACAAGATCACACCCAGGAGGCGCTGCCAAGAATACATTCCCAATCAAAAAAGAAAAAGCCTAATTATGACTGCTGCTGACCTCCACCTGTGGGCAACTCGTTAAAACTATAAACACTTGCTTCATCAAATCTTTCCAGAAATACTATCAGCCTCTCCCTGTTGTCTTGATTGCATTTCTTTTTAAAGTTGATTATTTATTTTGATGTAGATGATGTTTTCCACCCTGAAGAATAGATTTGTTCCACAGCACACTTTTCCAAATCTAACCCAACCTCCGCCCTGCCCAGCGTGCTGGCGAAGAGCCCAGGGCGGAGATAGATGCCAACCTAGCTCGCCTGGAGTGAATAGACATCAAAGCCTGCCCCGGGGACGATGATAGCCAGTCCGCATTCTTTTTTCAGACACATATGGGACATCTCTCACAAATACACACACACATGCAGGAAAATTTGTGCATATCATTTTTTTGATTATTGATTTTCTGACAATTCTTTTGGCCCAGAAATGTAGCCTGAAGCATGAAAACATTAGCATGCTGCAAATAAGAAATCATCCCTCAGTCTGCAGCTTTTTGGAGCGCTGCACAGAAACGCGGGGCATCTGGCACCCAGGGTCTAAATGTCCAAGAGGGAGGCATGTTTTGCAAGATCATTGTTGCATACACTAATGCAACCGAAAAATACTAAATGATTCAAATATCTGAATGTATAATTAAGTTTCTGTTCATTTCTTGTCATTGCCAAGAGCCATAATGAAGTTGACCTAGACTGACTGGTGGGAAGTGATGTGCAGTACCAGCCACTGAGATAATTGTGTTTTGTGAAATGTCCACAGAATTAGAATATCTTCTATATAATATGGTACATTACACCATAAAATGTCCAAGACGAGTATTTGGTGGAACGGACAGAAACCTCCCTTTGCAACAGTGATAATAATCCTCATTATCATCAACCTAAAGTTATCTTAGGAAGCCATCTTTATTCTTACATTATGCAGAACCACCCTTGCTGTAGGAGCTGGGGTAAAACCGTCTGTATCTTTGTTTTCAGGACAATTTTTATCTTAATTAGGGCAAAAATCTTAAAAACTTCCCAGCACACACATGCATGTAAAGCAGGGTTTATTAGATGACATCACATTGTATTTTTTTAAAACCCATCAGAAACCTGCATGGAGGTCTCATGGGAGCCACCAGTTTGTTTACGCTCCATTCTCTGAGAATAAATGTGAGCAAGTAATTAACAAGGGATACAATGGTAGAAAATAACAGTTTAGTAATGTGTGTGTGTGTCATTTTTGTAGCTCAGACCATCATGTTGTTTCTCCAAGGGGACACACTGTGGCTTATGAGGGGTCAAACAAGGGAACAAACTCTTTTTACAGATGGACTGAAACAGAAAGACAGTGGGCTATAAAGGTGTTAATTATCTTTCACTGCACAGGAAAACTATACGTGCCCACAGCTTCAGGCTGGGAGAGAATTCAACATGACAACATCATGTCACCAGATGTCATTATACATTTATGTTGTCTCAATTGATAATTAAAGCTCATACTTACTCGAATAATTATGGTGGAGAATAATGCACCAAATATGGGTTAAAGTAGTTTGCGAGCCGTGTTTTTCTAACAGCATTGTGCACCATTTTCTTTATTCATTCAGCTTAATTGTTCAACTCCTGCATGCCTGCTCCCAAAAGTCCTACTTATGGGAAGTAGTTCAATCAAACTATTGTTTTAGTGTATTACTCTGGAAGCATGCATGTAAACAGTCATTATTTTCTCTATATCTTCTCTATATTTCAAGTTGTTTTTGCACTTCACTTCTGAATAAAATGAGAAATAAATCTGAAGCTTTCTTTTTTCAAGTATTTAATCCACACAGGAGTATACAAAAAAGACTTTTTATTTACTGAATAACCAGCAAATATGCGGTATCGTGATGTTTATCTTTATTGAGACATAGAGGATTTTGAACTAAAGTGGCCTTTGTTTTGTCTTCCACTTAAACATAAAACTTGATTACTTTTTAACCTGTAAAATCGTCTGTTTGCTCCGAGTCCTCGCCCCATTATAACTATTTTTGTTGATGTTCCCAGAACTCCACATTCACCTTGGTAAGTACTGTTATCACATAATCGAAGGCTGGAGCTTTGAAAATTAATCCAAAATGCAATGAACCGTAGTTTCCCTTTAAGCAGAATATTAATGCTTACAGTTAAAAGCCTTGAATAATTGATTGAGGCGTGTTTTTGTGGAATGTTGGTCCTGTCAATCTCTCCCGTTTTATCTCTCTTTCCTCTAAAGCTCTTTGTAGCTGCTGTTGTCATTAGTGCTAAAAAAGTTCACTTGCTAATTGATCTGTTTCTCCGTCTCTGCATTGCTTATTCAGCAGCCGCTTTTCCAGTAACACATCACATACATAACAATGGGTGGGCTAGCCAAATTGAAAAACATTTGCACATTAATATTTAATAAGAGCGTCTTGCTATACAACAGATTGATTGAAAAATAAGTGAGAAGAGTCATGGGTTTCCCGTTCGTCAGACGGCTGAAAATAGAGGATGGAAAATTACCCCCGGTCCAGAACTCACGGCAAACCAAGCCTTCTAACGCTGCTGGATCTTTCAAAAAGAAACAGTAAATTTCAGACCTGAAGGTTGCCTTTTATGCTGTCCAGCTCCTTTGATGTCTTGGAGAGCTGGTGCAGGATGCTGCTCCTTTCAGTGAAGACTTCCTTTAGCTTCTTTTCCAGCCCATCGTAGCTTTGTCTGTTGAGAGAAAGAGAGAGAGAGATTTTACTATTAAATGTTTGCCACTGGCTGAGAGAATTCACTCTTTATTGGCACCCTTGGGAGGAAGATGTGTTTTAAACTGGATTAAAAGCACCATTGTTAGAGCTAAAGGGGAGAGCAATAGGGGAGAGAACTAATATCTACTCAGCACAGTCCCTGGAAGAATAAAAGAGGAAAAAATAACTTCCTTTCCTTTCAATCAACCAATTTAGTGAAGGCTCGTTTTACAGAGATGGGTCTTTGACCAGAGGTGTGCCCCAGCATCTTCAATTTAAACATCCATGTAGTCCAACCAATTATTCAGGGAGACATTCTACAGGGCACATTTGTCAAATCCTGTTTTTCTCTTTGCAAAACACCTATTGAATGGCACTGCAGAGGCATTCTTGTCAGTTATTACTGAGCTCTCAGAGAGGCAAATATTACTTTACAGCATGTTTGCAGGAACTAAAGCCATAACAAACTTTTCTTTTTTCACGTGAATGGAATGGAATACCATAATTACCTCTCAAGATCTGCGTACAAAAAGAAGAGTTTAAGAGACCAGGGACGAGCACTGTGAAGCAGGATTTGCAAGGTAAATTCAGGGTTAACTTCGGGTTTTCTGTCCTAAAATAATGATTAACTTCTTTCCACAGTAAAACTAAATGGCAACTTATGCTGATGCCTCACCACAGTTGTTGTCAAGAGATCTGCACAAACAAAAATAATTTCCTTGTTCATTTCATACCAAAATCATCTGACAAGAGGGTCTGATTGAAGCACTAAAGCCTTGTGCTTGCTGTACTTATAAGATGTAAAAGTAAGCCTCATTACCTCTTAAAATATATATTTTATATTCATTTATCTATTTTCATTCTATTTGCTCCCAAGTCGGTTTCACACCACCAAGTTACAGCAGAGAAAATAAGGCTAAAATTGTGGTACGCAGCATAAAAACACATCTAAGCAACATAATTATAGTCTGATCTACTTGTGCCCTGTGGGTCATGATATAAGAGGGAGGAAATATAGTATGCACTCTGGATGCTCCTATATAATTATTTTTATTACTATACAATGACAATCTGAGCATAAAGCTCTTTTATTATTATTCTTTTCCATCTTCTGCTATTCCTTCTGTGCAGTACCTTCACTTAGAAATGTGTGCCTTTGTTATTTTATTATTTATGCATTCACACAGCCTGCGTGTTTTGTTGTTGCCAGCTGTCCTTTCTGCACTTATAAGCTTCGACTGTGTTGCTTTTAGCCTGGATCATGTGTTTAACTTCTTCATATCGGTCTGATATTATAGTTTAGTGGCAGTTAAGAGGAGTCAGCAATCAATGACGGTATGAAACAGAGCAGTCACAAATAGGTTTGGCAAATATCATGAATCGAGATTTGAGCATTCAGCCATAAATGTGCACAAAGATTGGTCCAAAGTATGTGAGATTAACTGCTTACAGACAGCCAGATACACACACACACATGACCCAAAGCATGATCCCCTGCAAGCTTACACTGTGCAGAGATAATTAAGAGCCCGTCCACCCTTCTCTTCTGCAGATAGCACGGAGTAGACATGTTAATATTAGAGATTAAGTGTCAGAATCTAGTGTTAATAGCAGTAGTGGAATCAAGGAAAACTGTGTTTATCAGGATGTCAGTGAAAACAGGACCTGCCACATTCCTCTGCAACTCAGCTAACGTAGAAAAAAATGATCCAACAACAAAATTGAACAGTGGGACGGACAAAATTAACTCTCGAAGAGTGGCGCAAAGAATAAACTAATTTCACTCTTCAATAGGCACCATGCTATTTATTATATGAGAGTTAATTTGAGAATGATGTCTGGAGGTTAATAATCTACACATAGAGGCTGCAGAATAGGACGTTGACACACTGAAGGCTAGTATATTCAAGATTAAGTTTGAATTAATAATGAATAGGGGAACAATAAATCTAAAGATTTTCAGAAACATTTGACATCCATCCTCCATGAGGATTCTGTATTTATAGCAGTTTATTATAAAGCTATAATAAAGAGCAGGGCCTGATAAATGAAGAAGTCTCTTAAGTGCTTTGAGTGACAAAACATAACCAGAAAAACTTGGATATTATAGGGAAATGACAGCAGGGAAAATATGTTGTCAGTGCTGATTCTGCAACAGATTTGGGCAGAACTTTATTTATTTCTGAGCATATTTGCTCTTGCAAATTAGCAGTATCTACAGATGGACTGTTAGGAGCCAGGGCTGATCAAGAGTTAATCTAATCAAAGTTTAAAATCTGGGTTATGGATGAAGATAAAAACCACGAGCCCAGCAACCAACAACACAGCTTGTTCAACAAGAAATGTAAAGACCAAAAGGATTTTCTCTGCTTACTTCTTTACAGTATGTAATCAGAAACTCCAAATGACAGCAACAGCTTCAAGCAAAGCATACGCACTTGATATAGCTGAATAATTCCTTGCTAAATGCTTGCTGGTAGTCAAAACCTCTCACTTACGCCCCCTGTTACATGAATCATTTTTTACAGGAGAGTCTGGTGGAATACCATTCCTCAAAGAAAAAAAAAAGTCAAGTGAAAAGCTCGTGGATGGAGCCGAGTGCTGCCATATTATCCTGAATCCATGGCTTCCTTTCAGGCCTGGGCTGTCTTCCAAAAAGCCTGCACACCCCATGTCATAGATCCCTGCAGCAGATCACATACACAATAACACATAAATCACTAATAGAAAAGCAACACCTGGGAAATAAATAAATAACACTGCATACCGAATCCCACACATGACTTGCCACCATATGGCACTGGCTTGAAATTTATTGCAGGTTCAGGAAACGGGGGGAGATGGGGTGAGATTCCTCCCTGTCTGCCGTATTATTCACTAGCCATTGTAATAGGCCCTTGGGTATCTGTGAAATGAATACGACCTATAATTTGAGGCCCACTGACACAGAAACATGTACATCACAGGTTTTTAGATAGAGTCTGGAATTTAGTTTCTTGCTCCCGGTCCTCTATAAACGGCTCATTTAAACAAACAAACAGTAACAGCTGCATGGTTGCACCATGACCTCCTAAGAGTCCAGTGTTCTAGCGGCGTCATCCCACACAAAGATGCCCCTTTTTTCAAGTCTCAAGTGAGAATGAGGACCAGAATGCTTGACAAAAAGGCTTATGATCAGAAATGGCACCACCAGGCACAAGGCCATAACGCAGCGGTGATGAGATCATGAAATCTTTCTTTTCACACAGTTAGAAATCAGTCGCCGGCCGGAAAGAATCATCAAACTCTGAAGCAGGAGGCGTCATATATTGGGTGGGATTATTGAGGGCAAATATTTCTTTACCCTTGGAGTTGCAGCAGGTCTCGGAGTTTTATGACGCCGACCCTGCAGTGTGGAGCAGAACTGCTGAGGCGAAAGGAAACGCCACTGAACACTACAGTCAACATCCACGCAATGACTCAATAAAGGTAAAGCCAAGGCTGTGACATCCTCACAGAGAGAGCTGCAGGAGCTCATGGTCCACTGTTGACACTGCTAGCCTGTAAATACAGCGTGCATACAGTGAGACATAAGTGTAGCTTCTCTGGAGCCTACTAAAGCAAATACTGGAGCTCAGACCGCGAGGAGATGCAACTGACGTATCACCGAGCCAGCAGGGGGCGCACTTCAATGGCTGTGGGCCCAGTTGTTTGATTGGAGGTACACATATAACAACCATGAATACAGTCACATCTCAGAGGATACTAGCAGCCCTTATGAGTTATTAGTGTCACATTTATCCCTTTTTTGGTAATTATGAATAATTTAATAGCAATGATTCAAATAAAATTCTCTATTTAATAGAAAAATAAAAAAATTCTGCCCCCAATTTTATCCAGTTTTCTTGTTTGCTCTTGAAAAATTACAGAGGGGAAAAGACTGCTGGGTAATAATACAGAATTTGCCCAATGACATTGGCTGCTGTTTCTACGAAACAACATATTTCCTAAATCAGTTTAGCAGAATACCATAATAGCCATCCGAGTTAGAGGAAACAAAAAAAGGGGAATGCAAAAAAAGCACATTTGCTCCCGCAAATTATCAGTATATACCAACAAGGTCTCCAACCTAAACGATAGATTAGACCCATATGAGCGTTAAGCAGCTCACGGTACAGCGGAGTGTACTAAAATAACACACTAAGACGTAAATATAAATCGGATTTTGCTGCCTGTACAAATGTCGTTTTAAAAGGCTAAACTAAAGTAGTTACGAGGGTGATGTAAGCCACAGAAGTTATGTAAAAAAAAGTAAGTTAGGTAAAATAATGTGATTCACAAACCATGAGCCATGGAAGCTATGTCAGCGATGTAAGCTGCCGTGAGGTTCTTTTACATTAATTTAAATCCTGATGCTGTGTGGGCGACTTTCTTTTTGTAACCACAGAACTTTGTCGCGGGCAATCATCACATTAACTAAAAAACATTTCTCATAATAAGAGTGTGATACGTCAAATGTTACGGCAGCAGCCCTGCAGCTAATGTGAGTGGCTGGAGGTTGAAGGTGCAGTGAGGAAAGCAGAGAGCAACACATAATACACTGACAGCAGTTCTATTTTCATGAAAATGCTAAAAGGGGTAAAACTAATGTTCAGTCTTTCTGCAGCATCTCATGCAAACATCTATCCAGCAGCGTCTGATGTCTGATGCACCCTATTGTAAAGTGCTTGTGTTGCTTTATCCTTTTATCATCTTTATTATTTATTTTTGCCATCTCTTTTATGCTTTTCTATACTTTGTATTTGCTTTTTGGGAGCATATGGAGCTGTGGAGAATCACACCTCTTGTTTATTTTGTTGACACAAAATAAAAAATAAAAAACAGTTGATAGCAATCACAAAAATCTGGCTCCACATTTTTAGAAGCTGGTAAAACTTAACACAAGGACATTGAGGATATCATCCACCATCTTCTGCTTAGCAATTAGCTGCAGTAAAATAATCACAGAGGAGCTCAGTGTGTTAGCAGGTTGAGTAATCTAATGGCTCCCCCTCCCAAACATTAACTCTCTGTGCTATTTTTGGAAAAATTTGCAGGAGACAGTCTGCAGTTCAGACAAGGACAAATGAAAGGATTCCCCTGGGCTCAGTGTCTTTGGAGGCCCCTTCACTACCAGACCTGTTATTTTAAAACCCACCCGGAGCGGAAATCTGCTCCATCAATCATTCATTCCACAAGTCAGCTATACGTATAGTCCAATGAATAGAAAAATACAGACAAGAACAAGTCATTTTGACATAACTGTATAGAAATAAAACAACTAGAGTAAGACCCCGCCTCTCTCACCTACATAACATCAAACTAAACTCATCATATCTTTTAGATTTCCTTTTACCATAGTGCACTGCTCAGCATGTGTTATGGCTTCATGATCAGTCATTTACATAACCTCACTTTAAAAATGTGACAACATGTTAAATAACTTATTTAGTTCAAATACATAAGTGCGACTTGACAAGGTCAAGTCAGGGAGAACAAGTCTCTTAAATCTCCTCCAGACATGTTGGAGATTTGTAGAAATACTGCGCTATGATTAATATTTGATTTGACAACGCTTTCCTCACATTAAATGAAAAGAGGCTGAAGGAATATTTAGTCTTTTACCCTCATTGAGGAATTCTGGATCAGGTCTTAAGCCCCGCCCAGCACGGCTGCTCGCACTCGATTGACCAATGAAAGAGCAGAACAGATCAAGATGACGTTAGAGAGAAATTCAACCATACAACTGTCAAAACTCACTAAATAAGACTTGCTTTTT
>CAFUXE010001019.1:429058-444204 GCA_903364295.1 Serranus cabrilla | reverse complement strand
TGTGTGTGTGTGTGTGTGTGTGTGTGTGAGCTTTGCAGGCACTCAGAAGGGAGAGTGTGCAGCACCTGTTAACACTGAGGGGTTGCATATCAAAATGTTTTTGTAAATAAGAGAAACTTTCATTAATGCATTGATTGATTCACATACAGTCAGAGAAGCTTTTACCAGCCGAGCACTCAAGTCCTCAACCAACGGTGATGGAGGTGAGTGCAGTGTTATTCTAACCTGTTAGCCAGAAATAAACCAATTATTAAACATTATCAGGAAAAAATGAAATGGTTTGTCCAATTTGTGTGACTTTCATATGATCTAATTTTTGTTGAAGGAACATCGTGTTCATAACACAATCTGTGGCTGTGACGATGACACTGCCTGCTGCTGGTTACGCACAGCGTTTCTCTTAAACAGGGCTCCTGGGAGTGTGCACAGTTTAAAGAGTGCACACAAAAAGACGTCACAAGCGCACAGTCTCATTAATGCGCTGCAGGACGAGGTCCTGTCTGATGAGAGTGATGACAGGCGGCAGCATGCTGATAAAGGCGCTCAGGTCAGAGGGACAACCTTGATTTCATCACGTAAACAACAGCCGCAGATCACCTCCACCTTCAACAAATGCAATTTTCCAGAGACCAGCCACATCAGTCTTGTCGGCAAAAACAGGTTATTGTGATGCAAACACACAAACATTATTAAATCTCCCTTTTAATCATGTTCAACTGAATTCTGTCTCAACCAGCAGTAGCATGAGACACATTTAATGATATATTACATGGAAGCAGCGAAGATTTCCTACTTAATCTGCACGGATTTCATATCAAATTTATAATTACACTTATTAGCATATTAAGTATAAAATTCAACTCTAATCTGCAGGTCATTTACGCCGCTTTACATGAACTATGCCACATTATGCTACATTGAAACTGAAATTATCTACCATGCCTATAAATACCAGCAATCTGAAAAAAGACGGAGGGTTAATAGAGGTCTTCACCCTCAGCTGAAAAGAAATAAAGTGGCCATCTGTGGCCTTGCTCAAGAGTGACATGAAAACTATTGAAATATGATTATATTCCAGCTCTACTTAGATAATTATCCAGTCATCTGATACGTTCCTTCATAAGACAGTGCCATCACTGCCTTCTCCCGAGCCACTCACAGTGAGAGCTCGGTGCTAATTGCTGAATTCTGGAACATGGCTATTTACAATAACATGAGCGAAGAGGAACATTTCTAGATCGATTATTGTACGAGCAGACAGAGCAGGAATAAGAAGAACATACAAGTACTTGTGAGCATCCTCTTAAAGCATGGTTTAAAATAAAATCATCTGAGGACAAGCTTCAAACAGCATATTACAGGACTACTTCAGATTTTTCTCCAGAAAAATCAGATAAAATGAATTAAAAGGACCCATCTATTCTAAATACTAGATAAATAGAGGCAATTTGAGTGGTATACAATTCATACAAAGAGTAAAATCAAGTTTTTGTGCATCTCTTCTCTTCATATTGTAGTTTTTTGATTTCTTATTTTTCTCTGGAGAATACTTCCGAACATTTAATGAAACACCAGTGAAAGGCATCTGTGTGTGCATCTGCTTTTTCCTCTCAGAAACAGTAATGAAGTCTACTTTGAAATACGAACCCAGTGGTTGTTTTTTAGGCAGCCACTTTCAGGTAGTTTTCTAAAAGCACAAAGCACATTTCTCCCTGCCTTTGTATTGGCATACCCCAGCTCCTATTTATTGTGCTATTTCAGTGAAACAGTCAATCAAACGGTTTGTTGCTATGCTCCCAGGTACCTGGCCTCTCAAGCTTTGCCATCTGTTAACATGCTTAATGTGCTGGATTCCCTTTCAGCTTGACCCTGTCTCAAAACACATTTCTGCATTGAAAAAACATCCATCTCTTTGTGTTGTACTCTGCTGGCTCAGTATCTTTTTCACTTGAGTAAAGCTGCAATGGAAGTTTTTTTTAAATTGCTTGTCTGAAGAATAAACCACTACTTGATTATTTTTGTTGGGGGGAAGCCACTTTGCCCCGAAGCACGGGACAATTTGAAATGGGTCCATCATTCATTTCTCAAATCTCCTGTAATAGCCCTACTTGTCCATGAATATTAATAGCATGAAAAATAGTCATATCTTGCAGCTAAACGCTGATGAAAATGCAATTTTAATGTCCATTTGCATAACAGTGAGGTAAGATTTGGGCATCATGTGCTGTCTTTAACTGGGCATGAAACAGGATTATACAGACTTATTTCTAAATGGAAAGATTATGGTCACACTTATTTGCTGGATTAGATTTAACAGTATAAACCCACACATTGTATATGATTACTTTACTAGCGGTTACATTATACTCCATATCAACTTCCTGCTTTCAGAATTTTTCTCAAATAAACCGTGGAAGGCTGAGCTGCACATTGTATTACACTCTAAAAGGCACCCGGTGTTTTTTCTTGTCAACAAAGGTAAATGCATTGTGCATCCTGATGCCAAACAAACATGTTGGGTGCAATTTCTCATAAAATGCTGCATTGTTTACATCGATGCTTGCGACCTGTCAGTCTTCTTCTTCACTCAGTGGATGAGCATGAACGTGTTGCCTGGATGCACATGCGTGGCATACAAACTAAACTCATTTTCAGCAGCGCGAGGCAGCTGTTTTCAGCAGGAAAGAACTCTGAGAAATCCACTGTACACTACCTACTCAGTTACAAACAGCCGACAGATACAGTTAGAGACTATCTGCTGAACATAGTGCAGCATTTAGCGGCTAAAGAGACAGATTTTTCTTTTAGCAGTTGGAAAAAATCAAAGTAGATAACAAAAACAGAGCTAAAAGAGAGAATATTGGACTGTAAGTTTTGGAAATATTGTACTGTGTGTTATATAAAGAATTGCAGGTTTGCAGTAAAAGTAAAAAAGCCTTTTTTAAAAGAATAATTTATGTGTTAATGTGCAAGCAGCATTTCATCTGGCAAGTCAAACTAATTTATATATTGCTTTGTAATTACAGCGATTAATCATCATGTCTGCACTATGGTTTGCATGCTTATTCTTTATCCAAAAAATCTTGGCAGATATAATTTATGTGTAGAGAAGATCTAAAATGTACAATATTTCCAGGTAGCATTGTAAATGGAATGTATTAAGTAGAAACGAATGGAGAAATACATCAAAACTGTAAAATTCTCATTCACTATTTGTGCATTTACCTACATATAACCCACATAATCATCAGAGTTGTTAATTTAAGTTAACTAATCATAAGTACTTATGTTCTACGCTATACAGAATTATGATCTTTTTACTAAACCTAACCAAGTTTTTTCATTTCACAATGTTAACCATGTGTTTAAAATGGCATCCGTGCTGCCACTTCACAATGTCATATTTCCTAAACAGTATAAAGTTCTTCGCATTCTGATTTTGAGTAAATAAATTACAGTAAATCACAGGCTGGGGCTTTATGTTTCCTAAGCTGCCATTATAGAAAAATATTTTTTTTTTAGAACCAATTAAAGTTGTTAACACTGTTCCCAAATGAAATGCTCCGAATGGATTTTAAGGCATGTCTGCTTTGATGATCCCATGATGAAAAAATCATCAAAGAATAACAAAATAATAATATTCAAAATGAATTATGCATATCTGCACAAACATGGTTCTTTAAGCTTGTGGAGAAACTCTCAAAGGGGACGGGGTGAAGTTAGGCTTACTAACTGTCTCTGCAGATCAGTAGCCCAAAGTGCCGGCCATGCACATGTAATAACATCTTGGATTTAAATCCTGTCTGGGACCTTTACAGCATGTCACGCCCTCTGTCTCCCATCTTTTTGTCTCTCTTCACTGTGAACTGTATAAAAGAGCAGAAATGCCATAAACCGGGCTTTAAAAGGGCACTTATCAAGAAATGCTTCAGGGGTCTGAGGCCATGAATCTCCCTCATGAGACCTTTTTTTTTTTTTAAGCAAGTCTGCTTGAGCAGCATGCAGATGTCCTTTAAAAACATCTAAACTCATCTAATTACTATATTAACAATTTATCAAAAGCATCCAGGTAAAATTGGAGTGCAGCATTAAACCGAGAACAAATCGAGCCCTGCTGCAGCATCTACTGTGGTTCCTTCATCAACTTCAATCAACTAAGATATTAGACAGGTGAATAGGTGTCGGCTTGGGCTTAATTTCTCCTAATAGTTGCCTCAGCACACACTGGATGAAAAAGGAAACCAAGTGTCCTTTCACTTAATGGAGAGGATGAAAACATCCCTGTGCCCTTTAAAGGCTCACCACTTACTAATGTAAGCTCTTGAAGTAAGGGGCAAAGACTTCGAATAGCCTATACACTATATAGCGGCACTGCTTAAAGGATCTTTTACCTTATAGCTCCTGAAGCAATCAATGTTAGCAATGCCCCCTCAGAGAGGGGTCTCAATACTCAGTCTGAAACGTCCACAGAGGACTAAGCTGTGGATATGGAGCTTTAGAAATGATCAGGGAGGTTACAGAGGCCACACAAAATGTCATCAATAGTTGTAACATTTCTCTTCAGGCTATCAAACAATATTAAAGATGAGCAAAAAAGAAGCAAAACAGCATTTACCAGCAACGAATGTATCACAACGAAAGGAAAAGGACATATAAATAAAATAAATATAAGAATTAGAAGGTTCTCAAAGCGAAATTAAGTCACTATAGGTGAAAATTGTGGGTGTTTTCTGACACTTCTATCAAGTCTGATTATGTTACATTTAGTTTAGTTTCGACAACAAACAGTACTCGACGAAGGTTGTGAGATTGCTTTGACAGTTAAAAGAAACCAGCCTTTGACTGTTGGTAGTTAAAGACGACATATTAGATACTTTTCAGATGCAAATGTGTATTTTTGCTTGTCCAGTAGGACATGTTGCATGCTTTAATTACAAAAAAACACACATTATCATTTTTATACAGTCCATCTAAATGTCCCTGTATATATCCTATTTCAGAAACACTCCCTTAGAGCACCTGTCTCTTTAAGGCCACCTCCCATAAAAGACCAGAATTCTCTGATCTGATTGGTCAGTGTTTTTGAATCTTTGTCATTGTGCTCTTGGCGTACATGAAGTAACTGTAGCAGCACTGTATTGGTACTTATAAATATATATAGTTGTGACATCACAACTTACAGACGTTTCTGCATACTTGCTGTGTGCGTTTCTCCTTTTAGTACTTTCACAGTATTTACATAGCACTATATAGCAATATTTGACCTTTAAAAGGTTTATAATTAGGTGATTACAAACAACGTTTTTTTCTGGTACTTCTCATTGAGTTCATCCCATTTGATCCAGATCATCATCCTGTTGCACATTTACCTCACATTAACCGAGCACACAGAGCGAAAGCTAAAAGAACTTGAGCAAAGATCCTTCAAACTATGTTTCTTCATCTGCAACAACGCAGCCAATACGAAAAGCAACACCAAGTATGAACAAGTCAAGCCTGTCTCAACAGTCAGCGCTGTCACCGACTTGTTCAAAGCTTATCCATCCTCTTCAGTGACATTAATTAACTGAGCATGGACTGGCAGTAGCTAATCCTTTGCACTTAGAGTGTGAACAAGTTCAGAGAAGAAAATGAGAGGCACATGAGAGGCTGAGTGATAAAAAAGAGGGATCGTAGTGCATCTAACAAACAGCAGACGATGTCTAATATACAGATTCACAGCACTTGTTTTCATGGCAAATTCCCAAGAGATGTTTTTCTGATTTGTAAGGAAGCAATCTGACAACAGAACATTTATTTTGACATTGAAGCAACTGTTGAGCATGTTGTGAAGGCTGATGTAAGGCTTGCATATGCAGGAGCTAAGTGTTTTTGATTTCAGTTCAGTTTAACATTTATGAATGGTTATGTGTGCATTTACTTTCTGCAAGATTCATGGCATCCTTGACGTTCCACAGGAAGCGACACTAAAGGAAAATGTTGGTTTTGTTCATTTTAAAGTGGTTGAATCATTTATTTTTCATGGGTCATTGAGAGATATTTCTTTATTTTTCAATCAAGTCTTGCAAACCTTTTGTAAGTGTTGCTCATTTAATGCATCACACATTGGGATGTCTGAACTTTTTTAGCTTAAGGTTTTACTTTGAAGGTTCTCCATCACTCCCATTGAATGATCACTTCACCACAAATATATTCATTTATTTATTTCCCCTTTTTCGTATATATAGCAATGCAGACAGTTTTATGTCAACAATTTGTCCTGGGACTATTTGCTTCAAGTGCCATACCCTGGGACGCCACGTTGGCGGGCTAAAACCATGCGAGGGGGTGGTGTTTACACAGCACCCCCGGGACGAAAGCCAGGGCGGAGGAGGTCCACACATGACTCAAGAGCCATGTGTACAGGGAGTAGATCTTACAGATCAATAATTGAGCCCCTAAGGCTGAGCTGAGACTTGCAAACCATTCTGGCAGCTTCTGCAACTACCCTGATGCCAAGCATTTTGCTTTGTATTCCTGAGCAGATTTTGATGACTGGGCAACGTAGGATATCCATATTTCTTGCCCAAGCTTGCGCCCAGCAGAGGTCACGTTGGCCGCCCTGGAGGAGGAAGACAACATGGAAGCCAGCAGGCTACGGGTTATATGTAGGAAGCGGAATTCTTAAGATTTTTTTGTAATCAATACCATTTTCATTTCTGCACTAGAGCCAGACTCTTTATCGATTCTCTTATTGATTCCTCCATTTTCTGTCTGGAAAAAAGGCCTGGAGTGGAGAGACAGTAGACCTGCAGTCTGTCTGTCAAGGAAGCCCCTTTGGACAACTTCTTCCTCCGTGCCATGACTCCTTGTTACGAGTTTCAAACAGCAAAGACGCAGAAGTTTTACATCATTGTTTTGCAATTGTTGGAAAAAGATGCTGGCATTCATAAAATGAAATGATAAGCTCAGACACATATAATTCCAAGAAATCGGACAATTTGGAAACCGGTTCTAATCTGTAACAGGTTCTGGATTCCCATCCCTAATTATAAATCCCACCCAATTGGTGCAATGAATGGGACGCCATTTGCCAACCCTTTCACCTGCAATGCCTACACTGCATGCTGGGCATGCAACATGGTAGGAGAAAGTATCCAACACAGAAGTCCTGGAAAACGTTCACTCCACTAGCATGTTTGCAATGTGGAGCCAGTATTGCCGCAGTTGGCTTGGCTGCGGCCACATGATGGACTCTAGTCTGCTCCCCGGGGCCATCTTGTATGGTGAGCTGTTGACAGGCTCCAGGCCTGCTGGCCACCAATAGTGGAGCTTCAAGGATGTCTGAAAACAAGACATGAAGCAGGCTGGCATTGACCTCCCAACAACGGAGGAAGCAGCAAATGACTGCAGGATGATGCTCCAGAAACTCTGCGAACTGAGATATGCATCTCTTTACTGTAGGAGAAGAGACAGAGGAAGAAACTGCAAGCAGCCAGATTCACTCCTGTTCCTGACCCCTCTCCATCTAGAAGAGACTGCAACTGCAGAGTGGGGCTGCACAGCCACAGCTGCCTCTGCAACAACAACTGAAGACCCTCCAGGTGCAATCCAACGCACTGATGTACGGATACCTGCTACTACACTGTTTCTCTAGTCGAGAAAAGTGAGGCAGAAGTTGCTGAACCTGAAGCCATAACCTCATTTAAACATAAAAAGCACAATTGTAGTTCATCAAATGCCACATGTAAGACATGACATCGGAAACAATGAGCACACACTCTGCTTGTGTGGTACAGAATCTCTGTGAATCAGTGACAATGACTTTTATCACCGTGGAATTGATTTAAACTGTCATCTTACTTTGGAGACCCGTACAATGTGCTTCTACAGAGAATAGTAATAAATGTGACGTATGCTTGATGAGCCTCATTTTTCCTCCCAAATTGGACAAATGGAGGAAGAATTGCACGCTGGGCACGAGAGACAATTCCATCACAGACAAGTCTTTAATGATGTCTCATCTGCATTTTTCAATTTGAACGGGGCCAAAAATAGATCACTGGCCAGGCTTTGTTGGAATGAGTCACGTTAAATGGATAGCAGTGAGACAATCACTTATCTGAGGCCTACGTGTCCATTTTACCAATGTCTCATTTATATGTTTATCAAAACCCATAGTTATAATTAAATGATAATTTCCTGTTGAACAAAGTAAATACTATCTGAAGGGATTTGTTAATTTATTTTATTCTGACTTATCTTTTTATGGAAACAGATTAAGGTGTTTATTTGGATTTACTTTAAGTGGCAAGTGCTCAAATTGTGAACAAATTATTTATAATAGCATCATAACATAATTCACAACAGCCCCGGCAGTAATGGTAATAACGCTGATGAAAAGCTGATGGAAAAAGGTAAGTAAGTAATATTTTACTGTCTTCTTTTCTTAGTTTCATATTATTATAAATTGATTTACTAAGATTTTGACTGTTGGTCAAACAAAACAATACAACTGTGATGAAATTTGGGCTGTGGGAAGCTGTCAGGGGCATTTATTTTCAACTGTTTTCTTCCATTTCATAGACTGAATAATAAATCAATTGATGCAAAGATGAATCAGCATTGAAGATAATAATAACTTGCTGCCCATGAAAATAACAAATGACACATGTGGTGTTCACATATTCAATGTATAACTGTATGACCTGCATTGCAATCTGTTCATGTTATGTGGAATCATGTTACTGAAACTAAAGTCATAATTATTTTTAACTGCACACATTATATTAATACAGCCACATTATACAAATTAATGCTAACTAAGAGTCAAAAATAACATTCCAAGGACTCTGCCTGTTGCTGGCAAGTAATCTCTTCTTCTGCTGCTGCATCATATTTGCATAATACAGGCATGCTATTTGAATATGTCATGCGCAATATTAGGCACTACGTGCACAGATAGTGTTACTTTCCCCAAGGAGGCGCCCGGCCTGCTAAAAGCTGGGGCAGAGACTTGGCCTTGCACTTCTGATACTGGCTGGGCCAGTGACAACACTGAGGCTCTTTTGCCACTGCTACGCAGCCAAGACCATTAACATTTGGGTAAATTCTGCTGGGAGACTGAAGAGCACAGGATCATAAGCTGATGCCTGTGATGAAGTGAGACAGATAATGGCTAAAGCTCGCACTACGTCAGGGGTCAGAATGCCTTGTTTGTCGCTCTGAATTTTACATTCTTCTCTCAACATGGCTCACGCTGTAAGCTCCTCACACTGCCTCCACTTCCTCACAAAGGCAGAGTAGGGAGTGCTGGCTTAGGCTCAACCCACCCACCCTCCCTCCCACTTGGCTCTTATGTCTCTTTATGTGAGTGTCAAAGTCAGGAGAATCTCTTATGCTCGTTGCTCTGGGTCCTAAGTTCATTCATGACCTTTAAGATTAAAGATAAGCCACAATGAGTTAGCTTCAGTTCACCGGTCCTTTTTTCCTCTTTTTTTTAGCTGGTTGGTCTTTGATTAAAGATTTAGAATAGCATTTGAAGGAGCTTCAAAGTGGACTGATGTGTAAATTAAGCATTATGTACAGATAAATCAATGGGAGGAATAGGTGTTAGGAATAAAGGGAGACGAGGAAAAGCTGTGATGGAAGGATGAAAAAAATGCAAAGTGGCATATTCCCCTCGAGCGAGACAAAACATCACACAGATTCCAGCCGATTTGTTATTGTTGTTGATTTGTTGAGTAATTACACATAAATATGTCAGTCAGACCAACGTTTCACAACTCCGAATCAACAAACTGACCGCCATTTCTTATTCAGCTTGTGCTCATAATACTAACCCTGTTAAAATAATACAATTCTACAGTAAGCATGGAAAAAGAAATCTATTTGTTCCCCAGAGACTTTAAAACACGGACAAATGTTTCTCTTTTCTTTCAGTCAAGAATGAATCATCCATCTATAAATGTGTGCAAAAAAACTTCACAAACTGTACCCCAGCTGCTGCACTGGAGGAAATATTTGGCAAATGTCCAGTCCGTTCACTTTATTGTGCAATATGATAAGATAAGAAATGAAATATGTCTTCAGCCAAAGTGAAGCAGAGATTGACTTTCAGATGAGGTGAAACTTGGCTGCCAAAAAAAATTGGAGTACTTTTCCACATGGACGATTAACATTATGCTCACATGGGGTGTTAGTGATTTACCTCTCCATTATGACGGAGGAAATTAGATGTTTTGACTGATTGTCAGGTATCACTTAGCTAATATAGCTGGTTGCACTTTTTGTTATTTTTGTAACTGGATTTGATATTTTGTCAAGAAATAAGGGGTTAACAGCCACAATCCAGAGGCTAGAGTGAAAATGCAAACACCAGGCAACAGTGTAATGTGACAACAGTTTGGAATGTCTTTATTAATTCCATTCGTTAAGCTTGTCATCTTAATTAATTTCCTTCATTTACTTTAACAGATGACCAGCCTGTAAGAGTTGTCAATAAGCGTTTCACCACTCGCTGTCTCCATGGTGCCAAGGCTGTATGCTCATATGCCTACAGGCTTGTATACAGTGATGCCTTGTCAAAGTGAAACCTCGGGACTGAGATGACAAATTAAATATCACTCAATATTGTTAAGATGAATAATGGAGGGATTGCAAATTATAGATAATACTGCTGTCAAAATTGTAGGGAACTGTTGGGAAGTATTGAATTTCAGTTATATGTGAGCCTTTGAGAACTACACATTGTAAATGCTCAAGGATATCATGGTAATATGCCATTCTACATCCAAATCATTCTCACCCAAAAACCAGTCATGTAAGCAGTTTATTAAGACCCATATTTATGTGGTGGTGACCTCTAGTGGCTGTAGTAATTATGACGGGAGCAAAATCAGGTGAAGTGGTATAAAGTCTGACAAAGTCCGTGAAAGGAGTGGTCGGAGTGGATGGAAACAAACATGACATTTAATAAGAAAATGCTGTTTGTGTCCTGTATGAAACAAATAAAATCAACTCTAACTAATTTTAAATTTTGTACTTAACTAAATTAATATGTAATATGTATATCTCACTAGATCTTGTAGCCTTTCTTCGTGATGTGTGTGAAAAATGTAAAATATATCAGTTATCTTATTTTACTTGCCATTAGAAGCAGGTAAACATCTGTATCAGCTGGAAAAAATCTATACTGTGTGTCCCTAACGGAAAGAAATAATTTATGGCCAGTGATCCTCCACCAGTTACTGTCCATAACACTATTGAACAAGTTTTCTCCTATAAATATTTAGACATCTATGTGGATGCAGCTTTATCTTGGAGTGCACATATAGATTCTAACTGTTGCAAGGTACCACCAAGCATTTACTCAAGGGGGGACTCTGGTTGTTTCTTTTTCCAGTCTATAATATCATGTTATGCAGTGTGGTATAAGTGCTTTGTTCACTTGTCTTTGTGTTTATCTTAAAGCTAAATTGGCTAGACTGTTACACTTCTGCTCAAAGGCTGTGGGTCAAATGGTTTAGACAAGTTTTCAAACTGCGTACTCTAACAGAATGTTGTCTCCAGCTGGTAATATTACATCAGACCGTCTCATTTATTATTTGAAGAATATCCACTTTCACCATCAAAGAGATGAGAGAAAAAGACTAAGAGGAATTCTTTTCTTCCTCAATCTGTCGAACTCTTAAATCAAGAGTTTAAGCATGTTAGTAGGCCTCAGTTTACCTGTGTGGGCAAAGCTGTGGATGTAAAAGAGACAGATTTAATGACTAGATGGGAAGATTAGTTATATATTAAGATGATTATATTGTGGTGTATATGTGGGAAGCAAGACAAATGAAATTCAGATTTTCAGTGAAATGAAATTAAAATTCCACATCTGATTTTAAAAACGACATGATAAGATATAGTATACATAACAGCTCAGCTGCCTGACACCCACATACATGCACAAAAAGCACAAGGTGTGTTTTACAGATTCCCCACAGCAAACAGCTCTGATGATAAAATGGTTTAACTGGCTGCGAAATACACTGAAAATAGCTCTCGATTCCAAACAACAAAATGGCAACTGATGAGCCAGAAATGTGAGTTTGGGTAAAGTTTTTTAGCTCAAAGATGAAGTTCAAAGAGATTAAAATACCTCCGCCGACGCTGATAATGACAGTAATAAGAGATGTGGATGACACTGTTGAAAACTGCGCTTGAAACATCACAGTGTCTTCTGTAGACATCACTAATAAACCCGAAGTGAAGACATTGTCTTACTGAGGACTATAAGCCTATCGACTTGTCTCCACAGAGCGAGAGCGGGATGTTGCCAGCTCACCAGCGCTGCAATTTGTAAAGGAGTCTCAACGGAGAGAGGCAAATAGAAAGACAAAGAAGAAAACAACACCCATGATTAATCCTTATTTAAAATTACATTGTCAGGTTCAGCTGTTGTTAGTGTTTACCCGGGGAGGAAAAAGGGGGGAAAAATAAGAAACATGGAAAAAAAAGAGTTATTAATGTGGTAAGTGTCCAAGCACATGTTAAGCCTTGAGATGCTGCAGTGTTGTGGTAATCCAGCCCAATAACCAATAAGCGATGGCAGCATGTGTGCTCCTACACACAGCAACACCTCTTTTAATGTTAGATCAGAAGAAATTAGTCTGCACCATGACGAGTCCAGATCATAGTTGACCACAATAGCAATAAACAGCTGGAAATGATCAAAAATACAATGTATACAGAAAGTATAATATACATAGTACTATATCTTCTTTGTGCACACTCTACATGTGCACTGCTGTATTGGCTGCAGCTGTGCAGTAGAGAGGGAGTAGTCGTGACCAAGATAAATGCACTATAGTAATACTTGCTCTGCCTACTATAATGACTACATGCACACCCACTGCACCAGTTTGCACTTTAGTAGAAAGTAACATCATAACTGGGCATAATGAAAAGTATAATAGACCTCATCTAAAGTTCAGCAGATAACCTTACAGCTAGCGATGGGTACACCACCATCTGTATCTGTGTCTCATCAACCAACTAAATTATCTCTATCTGAATCCTGAAATTAATAAGGGTTGATTAGAAGTTTCTGTATTTATAATTCATTAGAAAACTTTTGGACTGTCCCCACTGATGTGTCGTAACTTCAACTAGTCAGGATGTAGCATTCTAGCTCCATATTTTATTCCAGACTCGATGTGCATGCGGTCAAAAATCCGGAGTGAAACTGAAAATACAGCAAGGTACAATGCAATCTACAAAATGTGCTTCATATATAATAAGATGTATTCATCAAAATAACAAACAAGCTAACGATATTGATTAATGTATGCAGAATGCTAACAACTAGCATGCAACATTTTTATAATTATAGTTGTCAATATCTAAAGGTGAACTGCTAGATGCACATCTGGAGAACTTAAAAACAACCAGACTGAACACTTTCAAGCCCTCAACTATACCACCTCCTCACTAAACTGTCTACTTCCTGTTCTCACAGGAAGTGATGCAAAACTGCTACTCTACAGCAAGAGGAAGCTAACATAGGAATGACCTAGAAGGCAAAACAACTATTAAGAGGAGAGACTCAGTATTAAACTCTAGATTAATGTTAATTAATGTTACATTTGTCTTCATCTCTTCATTGACATTTACTTAAATGATGCCCACACTGATAGTACATTAAAAGTACCAGTAACTTGTTTCATCAACTCAGCAAAACTGCTGACTGACATTATAATACTAGCACCCTTTTTTTTTCTCATTGTGATGTATTGTAAAATAACAACAATGAAATCTGGTTCTATTTAGTCCTAATGAAGCCAAAAAGCTGCTCAAAAATGTAACATTGTATGTCCCCTTTCACCCACCTAATAGACTTCACCTTTATTATGTCTTTTTCAGTCTTAATTATTTAGTTGCTTATTTAGAATACATATTTATTGAATGCTTGTGATCTGACACCAGGTTCTCAGGGGCTTTAATAAAGTCCAATCTGAAGGGTTTCATCATACTAACACACTGTCAACTCATGTTCATCAAACATAGATGCTTGGCCCAATGACAGCTCGTCAGCTATTTTGCATCAGGTTCAGCTAAATTTAACCTTGATGGGCCTTATTATGAGCCATGTGACCATTTGAGCATGCTGAAGATGGGATTCATGCATCTTTTCAGCTCCTTAATGGAAGCAACGCAGTGACCTGCTTGGCACAGTTGGATACAAAGAACTCCCCTAACCATTAGTGGAGGATGTGAGGGTTCTTTGATGGTCACTTTGTAAATGGATGAAAAATGGAAAAGAGGTTTCAAACCGCATCTGTAGTCCTGGTGAGAAAAAATGCTCTCATCCTGTTTCTGGCTATTAGCGTTGGTTATTGAACTTTGAATACCTCTGGATTTACAATAGCACTGAGGTTCATGAGAGGGTCATCTGAAAGGGTTGTTTGGATGTCAGCGCTCAGGTTGCCATGGATAACACTGGTATCTGGCCATCCATGAAGCCAGTACACACTAAGTAAAGTAAACACTAAGCTCCAAACAAGCTGACATATTGCTTTGTTTTTAAGGTGCATCAAATGCTATGCCAAAGCTATTTTACAATGCATGACAGCACATTAGTGTTTGTGTAGGGAGAGGATTTTCAGGCATGGATTTTGACTTTTTAAAATAGATGTTGGTGATGGACAGCCTCCCCAGATGAAAGGTGATGTGGTCTGCATTGCTGAGGTAAGTACAATTGGACGTTCAGCATGTAATTTGCATGACTTTATATACAGTCCACAACCTAAAGCACAACTAGCAGTGAACACTTGAAAAATAAATGAGTTGCAAAGCTGACAAAAATAGGCTGAAACTCAAACGAAGGTCTTTTTTTATACCACAAGCATGCCAAAGACAATAATGTTCAGACAGTTGTACACTTCAGCGGCTAATTCAGAGCACGGTAGAACACGACGTGTAATTTGCAACTCTTAGTACCCGACGATTTTAAAGAGACACACTAATGAATGCTAGCACAGGTGTTCAAACCCATTTTATTAATTAAATACCAGACATCCCAACAATGTAGCAGCCTGCTCGAATAAAAAACGAACCAAATGATCGGGCCCCTGGAGACAGTCGAAGCAGAAGAACCGCGTTCAGTACAAGACAGCACG
>CAFUXE010001019.1:410902-425389 GCA_903364295.1 Serranus cabrilla | reverse complement strand
AGTCACTTCTATTTAGAGCCAGACTCAAAAATGTCAATATAGAGCCTTTGTAGAGGCAGCAAAATACGATATATTTGCAATATTCACATTTAGACTGTCCTCCGCTGCCATGTTCCTGACAGAGTAGTAATGACTGACGGTGATACAGTTTAAATGATGGATGTCACACTCTTTCGGTCTTTAACAGTGTATGCAAACAAAAGTAAACGATTTTTAACGTTTTACATTTTCTTTACGTTATGTAAGTTTTTTACATAACTTACGGTAGTCACGTCACCATCGAAGCTACTTCACTTCCAGTATTTACGTTCATGCATTTACTGTTTAGACTGTCTTTTATAATGCCTAACCAGGAAGTTTTTTGCCCTAAACCTAGGTCAGTGGTTTTGAAGCCCAAATTCACCAAAACTTCAGCCTTTCTTACAACCGCAAACCATACGTGTATGTAACATGACGTGTGTGCTATTTTTAGAATGCTGCTGTATCGCAAGCCACGAAACGCTCAAATGTGTCATTTTGACAAACGCTCATAAGTGTCGTTATGGGTGGTTTGGATAAAAGAGATATATTCTGTCTTTTAGGTTGGAGATCTTGTTGTTAGAGCAAGAAAGTATGGTCATCAAAGATTATTCTGCTGATTAGTTTTTTGGTTTAAAGTGGCTGAAAAACAGAATTCAGAGCGATTGCCTGCACACGGATCTCCACATGCACGCACAAGATTTCTTTTTGTTGCAAAAAACAAAGAAGTTTGTTTTCAGACACACAGAGGGAGTGTTACCTCCATAATATAACTCTCACAATAAAAAAAAAAAGTGAGATCTCCAAATGTTTTGTTTTGTCCGACCAGCTGTCCAAAAAAAAAAATATCACAGAAGATGAAGACAGGAGGCAAAGATTCACATTTTAAACCTGAAAGCAGGATAGTGTTGTTTATGAAAATGACCGAAACTAATAATCTTCTAAAAGGGAATCAGATAGAATCATGTTAAAAAAGAACAAACAGGAGAAAACACAAACAGAGAATAGGTGCTGATTACAAAGGTAATGGAGGGTAGCCTGTTCTTCAAAAAATATTGAGGGCATTGCAAAAAACTGGTCTTGCTTTTGTTTTGGTTGATTACGAGGCGTCTTTAAATCCCGGTCATGCTGGGTTGAATATCCTATTTGCAATCTGCATAATACTGACAGGTAAAAAGAAATCACTCACGGCAGGCAGGAAGTCTTTCTCTCTGCTCTCATTAAAGTTCTTATTACAGAGCAGACTTAAAGAATAATAGGGGAGTTTTTTTTATGAGATGGAAGAATCAAATTGGTGCCCTCCTCTGTATTCCTGCCTGTGTCTATATAAAGTGTAGTGAGATATCAGCACTCATTTTCCTCCCTTAGAAGAAGTCATTTGCTGTCAGTCATCCTTGTAAGTCGGAAAAACAACCTCCAAGACTTGAAAGTTGCCCACGTAAGATAATCTGCCGCAGTAAACATTAAGTCTGGATTTGTTTTATTTTTCAGTTCATCTTTTTGCCTGAGTTGTGCTTGTACCTGACATCCACAGACGGATGAAAGAACCTAATTTATTAGGCCCACATAGCTGAAAGTAATGCAACAATTGGCAATACCTCCTCCTGTTTTGAGGGTTGTAATGTTCACTTTTGTGGAAAGTGTTGCAGAGAGCCGAGATTGAAACTTCATTCTTGACCGCAGTCTCAACTTTTAAGCCAATGTCGACTAGAAAGAAGTCCTTAAAATGCTTCGAAAATGAGAACTTGAAATTCCATGCAAACTTGGCAAACTTCATCCACAGCGGAAGATGGTGGAATATGATTGGAAGCTGTAAAACAGCTATAATGGACCTGGTGCTGAGACTGTTTTGCAAAACTGTTTTAGAGGTGGTGATTCAACTTTACAGTCATTTTGAAGGCTGCAGTTTGTGGTGCTGTTAAAGTGCATTGTGTTGTGTACATATAGGTGTTTGCAATATTGTCATATCTGTGGGAAAAACGAATCCTGGGATAATAAAGTCTAACGTTTTAGACCACATATGATTCTTTTTCTGGACATTATAAGCCCAAATTTCAACCTGTGTTTGACAGTACGAAATTTACATTAAGTAACAATCAAAACACAAAAAAACAAGAGTCTACAGCCATGCTCAGATACGCTGACTAACCCAAAGTACAGCTGAGGCTGATGGGAATGTTATTAGTTTTGCAGGTATTCTTTATGAACTAAGTATTCGATTTTTACAATTCAGCTTAAAAGGGAACATGACTGTCATTGGTGCCAGAGGAAACGTCAAGGAATCACCAATTTCATTAGGACTCATTAATGGGGATCCATAAATGTCTTTGTTGTTTTTGGAGATATTACCCAAAAAAAGTGAAAACTTTGACCTGCTGGTGGTTTTACATTGCAAGAGAAGATATTATAAAAGTCATGAGGATTCATTCTGTGGAGAATGGAAAGTGTTCTGGCTATCAGCCCAATAAGTCTTGAAATATTTTAGTCTGGACCAAAGTAGTCTGACTCACCGGATGTTGACTGTTAGCTGCTATTAGCCATTGGTCACGTCCCTCACGTACCATTTTCTGTCTCTTTTTAAGGGCCCATCACTGCTTCCTGAGATTAGCTCCACTCAAGATGACTGGGATTGGTTTAAAGAAATATAAATAAACTGAGGCATTTTTTTTTCTTCAATAGCAGAATGATAATAAGACAGACATTTCTCCAGCATCCTGAGCAGCGAGGCCTGGTGATGCAAGACTAGGTACAAAGTGGTGGAATGACTGACCAATGCATGTCTGGAGCAAGGGCAAAAAAATATATATAGCATGCATGAAAAAGTTGCAAATTATATAAGGTAGTTTTAGACATTCCTCTGGTCAGTAACTCTATATATATACTGGCACTATTCCTGAAAAGTAGCAGGTTATCCGTGAAAATATCACTCGCGGTACTAAAGAAGATTCCACGGTGCATTAGGAATGCACTGTATATCGATTTTCCGGCTCTGTGCCTGTTTGTGTGAGCTGCTGATACCCTTTCTTCCATTCAAGCCACTGGCCTTTAGGTACTTTCTGAATGTCCATGGTATCGCCCGAGAGCAGACGACTACATCAGGAAAAGAGACACGCTGCATGCTTGTTTAGCACAGCGGATTTAAGACCGAGGCTTTTACCCTGAGATGAGGCATCATGGGGCGCTCATGAAGACAGCCGCTAAGTTTTGTATCTGTCTGCTTTCATCAAAAACCACTCATGAGATAAGACTGTTGGCTTTACACACACACACACACACCCACACTGCACACAATCTATTTACCAACTCTTACCTTTAAACGATAACTCAGCTTGCTCAAATCGGAGTTATTTTCACTGCCTTTCCTTTTTTTACAGTCTTTGTAGTGTGCTGCTTTATGCTGATATCAACTCTTGAAAATGAAATATTTAAATGTCACTGGTCAGTGCTGAGGAAGTCAAACTCTTACTCTTATTGGAACCTTAGAAAGTATTATGTTTTGTATCTTTTAATGTTTTCTCCATTTCTTGTTTGTGATGGATTATATTTTACCATTTTCTGACATTTTAGAACAATCCCCCACACTGTCTACATTAAATAAAAAGCACTAATAACTAGAAAAGCACTAGGAGAGCGCAGACCTCCGCCAAGGCAATAATATGGCGGCTAATATTAGCTTTATTTAGATATACATAGCTGTGTAACAGACATAATTGAGTCATATTGGACCATTTTCCATACTATATCACAGAAAACTATTTTATTATTTACTCATTATTTCAGCTTCAATATGTTTTCAAAGATACAATGTTATACCAAAGAGAGAAGTGTCTTGACACTTAAGCTGACACATTATGATTAGTAGTAGTAGAGTAGTAGTAACAGCAGTTTTTTTAAAATCCATGCCACTGGCAGTAAAAAAGGATTCTGTCAGATATGAAAATGACTCAATACCAACTGAACTGTAGTCCAGCAGAAGGCTTAAATGTGATATATTATTAACTATACTGCACGCCATTATGGAGCTTGACAGAAGGGCTGCCATTATAACCATTAGATTCAGATTAGACTGTGAAATTGAATTAAATGAGTAAAATTAAACTGAAATGAAAATATTAATTGAAATTATGGATGCATTAGATTGGTGGTTTGAGGTTAGATTCTGATAACTCAGAACTCAGCCTGTTGTTATGTGCTGATTGTTATTTAAGTCCTTTTGCCTCTTCTTTGACACCTGCCAACCCCCACCTGTCTACACAGCTGCTGTGCATTACGTCATCAGTACTCATATATAGATGTAATGCACATCGTCTCATGTCTTTGTTCCTTTTCACACTAACCTTTGCCTCTTTATGTCCTCTTGTCTGCTGCAGTTCTTATAGAGTTCTATATGGTTCCTTGACAAATCCAGACTTTGCTTCGTGAGCATCTGTTGCAGCTTCTCTCCCTCATTACACTGACTATCATGTATTCACGCCCTGACAGCGTAACTTGACAGCTGTCATATGGTCATGTCAGAGTGCAATACTCCCAGAAAGATGGGAGCATAAAGGAGTGACATGTTTATGTAAAAGCTATGTGACTGCAACCTGCACTGCTATGCAATCACAGTGATGTAGGGAAGCTAATGTCTAAACACATTTTCCATTATTTTAATGCAACAAACGCACACATTTGTTCCACCTAGCAGATATTCCATTAGCTAAATGAGGCTCACACACTGAGTGCAAAGTGCAAATTATTTTTTTTATGTCACTGACAGTCCAAAGGCTCACAGCAACTGTCACATTCCACTATATTAAATCTTGGGCCAAGTGTAATCCTTCAGAAAAGGCCAAAACAAGCGACCCTGCTGGACCTCCCGATTGAGCTCTCGTGATCAGAGTCTTTGCAGGAACCTGAGGGCTATGTTCTGCTAAATGTCTGTTGTCTTTGTGTGGTAATCTTTTATAACAGCGAGTGTGACATTGCACGAATTCCACCCCGTTGCTCAAATCCCTCAAAGTGATTTGCCATTAACCTTGAAATGGTGACTGGCTTTCCTTAGATGACAGCGGAAGCTTGGAGCAATTTTTTCTCTGCTCCTCATTTGATGAGAAAGCAAATGGCCGAGAGTCTTACACGCAAGCATGCAAGAACAAATGTGAGGCATGCTTGGATCTGAATATTAGCTCAAAGGACACACAGCAGGTTATTGTGGATACACTAATGGTTAATTATGTAAATCATGCATTACCTTAAACAAAATAACAGGTGAGTTTACAAAATGTTGAGTTGTATTATTTAATCAGTATCTTGATAATAAAAAAAAATGAGAGATGGTATGGTTCTACTAAGATATCAACATTTAATGGGGAGTCCTTCTGGATAACCACATGGTAGTGAAAAATGCAATGACAATACTTCATCTATGTTCGGATTCATGAGGAAATACAACAAAAAAAACACATAATTCATAACTGTTGAACATTAAAGCAAACACAGGCAACTCTTACACTGAAAAGTTGAATTCATAAGCAACTAGAAGGTATTCAGAGAGCACCAACCTTCCCCAAGGTCATGTCCCAGTGTTTGCAGCAGTCAAAAATTATTATTTGTGTGTATCTGCCTTGTGATTTGAATGTGTTCCAAGGTTTTCCACCACGTTTCATGAAAATTGGGCCAGTAGTTTTTCTGTAATCCTGACAACAAACATACAAAAAACAAACCAAAACATAACCTCCACAGCAGGGGCAATAAAGCATGACCAAGCTCTTTGCCACTAAAGCTGTACTTGGGTTTGTATGACTAGTATGGTGGCTAATATTAGCTTTAGGTGGGTAAACATAGCCGTGTAACAGACATAACTGAGTCTGACTGGACCCCTTTCCATACTTTACTTTATCACAGTAACCTGTTTAATTGTTTTTATCACAAAACAAAAACAAAAAAAGCAACACACTCACTGTGCAAATTAATTCCCCTTTATAAGTTGGGACGCTCACAAGAGATGGAGTTAATTAAAGAGTGGTTCAATTGAAGCAATAGAGGCATCAAGTCTAGACTTTAAGTCATTAGTAAAGGTCAGACCCCCAAACACTGGATCCTACATTGTTCATACTGCTAATCAATGGCATCTTTTGTTAGGACTTCCCTGCCTGGTAAATAGCCGTGTCTTTCAAACCCCTTCAGTAAGTAGGCTTTCTGTCAAAAATGTGAATTCTCAAGCCCAATTTAAGATAACCCAGATGACATTGTCAGAGTCGTTTTCTCAGACTTTGGAAAGCTCCATTTGGAGCCACAGAGGACATTAAACAAGTGTTTTCACAGGATGAATATTAGTCCCTGCAACAAGTGAACTGATCTCTCTGTGCTGTGTAGCGCCTGTTTAATATGCGTCTCACATTTCTAAAAGATGCTTCATTTCTAACAAAAATGTCCACACAAGTGTTTTAAAAATATCAATTACTGAAAATGATTCCCGTCAAATGAAATGAGACAACTGTCTGAGCCAGAGTTCCTCTGAAGGTCAGCGTCTGTGAGTCAAGTGATAGTCTGACCTTCACGGCTCCTGCAGAATCAATAAAGAAATCTAATCAAGGAACGTTAGCCGGGGTTCAAAACCAAATTATGTCAGTAGAAAGGAGCTTAGGATTTGTGGGGAACCTGTAAAATCAGGGCAGAATGTTAAGTATAATTTTATTAATTGGCAAGCACGTCAATGTTTGCTTCATCTGTTATACATTATAAGAACATTTGGGGCTTCTTGAAGGTTCTTGGCCATTAATCATCTGAGTACCGTTTGCAGTTAATCTTTTAAAAAACACTTTAAAAAAGTACATTTACATTGCATGCACACAATCTTCTCACTTACTTTACACACACATTTCCCAAAGGTTTTCCATGCACGTATTATGAAAGTTCAGCTAATATTCCTGTATTTACTGCAAGCCTCTGTGTTTATTAATCAGGCAGCCTGTCATGTACCGTATCAGATCCCCCTGGCTACAAGCACCATCAGTCATGTCCATCCTGTCATAAACTGCAGTCATGTTGCTGCCCTGAAATTTATGTTACATCCATGTAACTTAATCATAATTTGTCACACTCAGTGCATGAAGGCTGGATATAAAAAAAAATAGCCGGGTGTAAAATTTAACAGCTCGAGATTCTGTATGTTGATTTAACAAATAGCAATTTTATGATGTGACTATTTTTGCAGTAATTCATGCTTTCATCACAATGTAAATACTGCAAAGGAAAAATAACTGGGTTAAGAGAAATGTGTGTTACTCAAAAGTTAAAATGTTAATGAGTGATTTAAAAATGAAGTCTGCAAAGTTCTGCTTTCATTTTCACAGGTTTGAGTGTCTGTAGTTATTGCTTCACCTTATTATTTCAGTTAAATCTTTGAAGATAGATTTAGACAAGAAAGGAGCAGGCTTAGTCCATCTGTTGCTGCTGAATATTCAGAGCCCTCTTGATGTTTTCATATGATTTTAAGATGAACGGAAATGAAAGATTAAAAAATGTTAAACCAACTTTTGGTGCTCTTGCAGTAACAAATTAAATTTGCCTGAAAAAGGAGAACGCTTCCCATTCAGTTGGCTTCATTTGTAATTGTAATTAACTACTAAATTGCAATCAATTTGTTTTGAGGGGATGCAAAGTACACACTTCAGGAAGGAGTTGACTGATTAACAGAAAAAAAAAACTTCCTTGTAATCAGCACTTTGAAATTAAGCGATTATTTGTGGTGTCATTTAAAACGGAGTCGTAATTTCCAAAAAAGCCAGAGAGTAAATTGTAAAGTTGTACAACAATATCTGCAGAAATAATAGTTTAATAAATGCATTATCATATCTGAAAAAGGCTAATGCACTCCACCATAAAACGCAGCTAGCAGCAGTGCTTTGGTTAGATTCCCCCTGTGGAAAACCTTTGCTTGCTTGTGGCAGATTGATTTGAGGGATTGGTTAGGCCAGGGCAGCGAACATTTCACCTTGGTAATGCAGTTCTTAGGTGAGTGTTTAGGTGTATTGTGGATCTGACTTGGTATTCATAGCTGGCTGCATTGGCATGCATGATAACAGCGGATGTGCATGAGTTACAGATGTGAGGCAGCGCTCATTCAGGACCTCGCACACTCGGTCAGTCAGCTTACAAGGTTCCAATTTTCACACGAATCTGCCTATGACCAGGAGCCCGAGCCAGCGAGTTGGTATTTCGATCACATTCGAGGCATCTCGTCCTTCTCATCAGTTTTCCAAAGCAGCCACTCTATCAAGTATCTCCTTTGCTGCATCTCTCCAGCTCCTTGAACAGGACTCCTCTATTAAGAGATCGTCACTCCAGGGTTCTTAACTAGGCTGAAGCATGTGATTTCATTGGAGTCTGGGAGATAGTCAACACACTATCAAATAGTCAATACACATTCTGAGCGGCGCTGAGCATCTGATCATAAGGTGTGCAACATCAAAACCTTGACTCAAAGCTGGGAAAACTATTTCACTGAAAAGGGAGCACAGAGGCAATGATTTCAAATCTAAAGGGCCATTAAATGTATCTGCTGCCCAACAATTTTTCATTTTCACAGCTCATATATCCATTTACTCGTTTTCGCTACAAGCTCAGAGCTGCTATTGCCCAGTTCAAGGTGTTTCCCCTTTTTCCTCCAGCAAGATTTGCTTTGAAGTTACTGAATTTCATGTCTTCACTGGGGGTCCGAGTTTGGTGCCAGGCTACAAAGGTTAGGTAGAACTATTTTCTCACTGCAGTATATGCCCTTTGCTTTTTTTCTTCTTTTTTTACCTTTGTCTTTGAATATTGGATTGCATTTATTTGGTTACATGATTCAAGTTTGATATAGGTTTAAAGACTATAGAGGGAGAACATTTTTTGTTTCACTCTTGACTGAAAATTCATTATTTATGTTTTACCACTTCCCAGAAATACAAATACACATTTCTTTACCATTAAATGAAACAAACAGAAAAACTAACCAAGTGGGTTTATTATCATGGAGCTGAAATAATGAGTTCATTTTTCAATCTTTAGTTTTTGGACTAAAAATAAGCAAAGCAAGCAGTCAGTGAAATGGACATTTTAAACATTTTTTGACAGTTTATGCATCAAACAATACATTGATGATGAAATAATCCTTAGTTACAGCCTCACATTTATAAATATATCAGTCCTGTATACTTGTGATAGTGATTTATTTTCTTTGGTGATATTCAAATCAACTGTCAGTCTACCTGGTAGTTGTAGTTGTGCGTTTCTGCAAACAGGGACCAGATGCAGGTGTGGAGACTAATTGGCCTAATTCCAATAACCATGGTGATGAATGGAGGCTACAATGTGCTCTCGACGCAGCGTTAGTTCACCTTTGCTGCTGCTCCTGTCTTGCTTGCAGATTGCAGTTGTTGCCTTTGCTGTGTTAGTAAAATTGCAATATTTAGAATCCAGCCTATTGTTTTGTGCCATTTGATTGGTTTAATCTACATTCGATCATATTGTGGTGGTCCAAACACAATGATACTTCACATTTGTGTTTATTTATTTCTTTATTGTTTGACATGACCAAACAGCAACAGGCCTGAAACGTGAAGCCAATGAGGAAGTGCCTACAACCTGTATTCTCTCTAATGGCCAGCAGGGGGCGACTCCATGGATCGCAAAAAGAAGTCTGATAGTATGACAGATAATAGTAAAATGACTCTATTTCTTAATTAAAAAAGACATTTTCTGTATGTTCATGGACTCAATTGCAAGGTTTTTTCAATCCAGCATGATGCTGATTGACTTAATTATGGTTCCATTTACAGTGAAATAGATGACAAAGCAGGGTATGCTTTCTGTCATTCAAAAAGAAATCAGAAAGCAGCCATGTTGGCTCCAACAGCAAGTATGAAGAGAATAAAATAAAAATCTAAATTAATCTGATAGTTGTGATTCCTGTCTGCACCTCATGCTCATACAGAGAAGGCAGCACTTTGGATCTTAGGACACAAAAGCTGGCGGTTTGTTCTCTGCTTAGATTCTATAAAATAGCATCAATCTTAGAAGTATTTAGCACATATTTGTTTTTGGCGAGAATATTGGCCATACTGTGACAGCCATAACTGATTCTGACACATTAATATCTTCAGCAATAACACACTGCCAACATTTATAAACAAGACAGTGTTTCAGCTGAGAGGGCCTCGTGTTTTGTCTCCTTCTGTCTTGTTTTGTTGAATATTGCTTTGCATCATTTGGTCTCTCTAAGTATGTTTGATCAGCTCTGTGGCTACATATGTGTTTGTTAAAGAGCAAGGTTTAAAGGCTACAGAAAAAAAAACAATTACAGAAAAGGAGTCATTGACAATTATGTTAGCAACATTTTAACAGCCTCTTGAGTGCAGCCAACATAAAAAATTGAATTCAACTTGTGTTAAATCATGAGAGGCAAGGATCTTGGAGCTCCATTAAATCATAATAAGTCTGAGATGTCATTCATTTTTTAGAATGACTCTTAGATATCATTCATTTTCAGCAGTGGCGCCGAGTAATGGCACGCAGATTTCAATAGACTTGGAAAAGAATAGTATCTACAAGCTTTGCTGTCAATTCACACAAGCCTGTTGGGGGTTGCTCCAGGACTTATCATCTATAATATAAAATGTATAATGTCAGTTCTTTCTGAAAAATTGAATACTACTCGTCCCAAGAGAAACTGTGCCACAATCAGTCCAATGATCCTCTGCGCTTTATGTTTTCTTGTCACTAAAAGTGTTATTTTGACATACAAATGCAGTGGTTTACAAATCCCACAAGGCCAGTGGGTGTTTTCAGGCTTTAAAACCACTTTGACACCATTCAAGAACTAAATCAACCTCCAACTCTGAACTGATAAGGCTGAGTACATGTTAGAAATACTAAGTGGTGAGAGTAATACAGCTTGTTGACTTAATGTGACTTCCTCTAGAGCACCAGTGGCCACTTTTGGTCAGCGAATCAAACACCATGTCTTTCTTCTTATCTTTCCAACACTGTCGGCTTTGACATCTTCTTATTACATAGCAATTATACCAATAACACTTTGGCTGCTAACAAAGTTGCTCTTCATGTATTGATTCTTGTGATAAACTTTGAAATTAAAGTGTCATTAAATTTCCTATAAAGAGCCAAGGAAGGCTTGCGAGCCAAATGTTTCCTAACCCACAAAAAGATGGAGCAACTTATAGTTGGTTCAAACCAAAACACCAAGATATTAAGGTTATTAGGGCATTTTCTGCATGTGCTTGTACCTATACAGCTGGTTATTGTTTGGTAGAGTGTGGATATCCAGCCATGGTTACTTAGTCTTGTTCATTTCCTCTCATTCTGTGACTTGATTTCATTAAGACCAAAAAAACGAAGACTTTTTGGTGAAACCCTGAGGGGAGGAAAATGAAAAACTGCAATCCAATGCAGGCCTTTCCAATTAGCTCTATGAAATCCCAGTGAATGCTGACAGCTGGAAATGATGATGGATGCTCTTGAGCTCTCCATCCCCAATCTATATCAATCAATCAGGGGCCCATTTCAGGTCAGAGTGCTCCCACGTCCCCGTTCTTCACCCCAGCTTTTTTTTCTTTAAATTAATTTATTTTTTTCAGGATTATGAGTCAGACCCAACGGTCTCTCCAGGGAGGTCTAGATGATGTGCCAAGTACAGGCTAGGGGATAATTAACTCAGCTTTCCAATTAGGACAAAGCAATCCGCTGAGGATACAAGTACAGAGCATAAATACTCAAGCATCAGTATGGGAGGAGGACAGGGACAGGAAGACAGATAAATAATGAGGGGGAAATACACAGGCTAATGATAAACACATAACCAAATGCCACAATATGTGATTGATGCGGTGTTGCGTGGCTATTTCAGCATGCACAATGTCATTTAACTTTCTGAGCAATAATGATCAGTTCCCCTCATGGTATCGCACATTAGGAGAAGTTTAGATCCGGTAAGTGCATAGAATTACTTTGAATGAAGTGTGTTTTCTAAGTTTGTCACAGTCTTGCAGCTTATATTCAGCCTTTACTTGCCCTGCAGTGTGGCAAAAGAGCTGTAACAAATGCCATGTTGCACAAAATGGACAAATGTGGATATGAGAAGATTAATTTTCTCCACTAAGTCTAAATCCTACACTTCTGAAATAAATAGTCCTACTGAGGCGAAGGTGTTTTGCTCAGTTTCACTAAATAGACTCTGTAGACCACTGAGCATAATAGTTCTTCTTCCAGTAGCCCAGGAGCATTACTTACAGTATATAGCATTTACTTCACTATAATGACTATATATGGCCTTGAGAAAAATTACTTTATGTCTTTTTTTCAAAATAAAAGTGTATGGTGTGCAAATCGCACAAAAAGGATTGAGTAGTTCTCAAGCAGAGTAAAAAGTCTGGTCCTTTGGCTTGGGTTTCCACTGCCGTTTCAGAGTTGCAATCATCTGAAGTGTTACTAATGGCATTATTAAACCAGTTGCCTTGCTTTCAATCTTTGCCACTGTATTTCACATCACTTTTAGCCTCTGTCTCGTGTAATGATTTCACTGAGCAGGTTCAACTGTGGTCAATCTGTTTGTTAGCTGCTGTTAAGCTTACAGAGGGAAACGGTACACCGAGGAATAAAAACATTTGGCATACTCTTGCCGGTGCTCTTTTCTTCTTCTTAGCAAGATACCAAACAACCCCGGTCTCATGTGGTGCAAGGACAATTTCAAAGGGAAAAACACACTGAACAGGATTCATATTGTTCCAATCATGTTACACACCCCAGTCTTGGTTTCTCCACAATTGCTGATCTGTTGGCAGTAAAGAAGAGGCTGGCATGGAAAAATGGACATTTGCCATATTAACTGTTTAACACCTGAAAAATATTCAGTGGAACAAAGCCTGCAGCACTCTGCATTTACAAGTACTCCATTGTGCAGAAACTACTAAATCAATTACTTACAACCCTGCTTTGTTTTTTTATACAATATACATGTCAAATATTAAAAAAAGAGCCTGTGTGTTCTTCTTTTAAGTGTTGAGAGACAAACCTTATGCTCATTATTATTGGTTGTACGGCTGAAGTGTATATTCAGTGTTGGAGCACATTGCTTTGTATACCTGGAGCTGTTGTTGGCTTCATTTCATCCACTGACAATGATTAATTTATTTATGGATATTTATCATCATATCCAAATCCAGTGACAGTGGCTAAAGGCAGATGGGTGAGAGAGTCATAAATATAAATTAATTTGAGTACATAAACTCACAAGTCAGCATCTAGGCGAGTAAAGAATAGAGCTGTTCGAGGGCCTCTCAGCAGATCCATCATTCATCACCCACATAAGGATTAGGGACCATTGTTGTTGTTTACTCTCCATCAAAAACCTATGAATGTATTAAAGTTCATCTTGAATGTTTAAAAGGATATACATGTTAAAACCAGATTTTGAAAGCTAATAATAGGGACATTTAAGTAAAAATGATTGTAAAAGTACAATTTCTATGTCTCCGTTGTATTTTTCCCCCTTTGCCTTGATACGCCTGCAGCATATTTGCATTTCATCCACATGTCTTTTTGAACTTACAATGGCAGACATTTTGGTTTTTGCAAAAGTTCAAAATTATGTTAAAATTTCAATTTGCGAAGAACTGAGGAAACATGAAGCTTTTAGAAACACCAAATGGAAACCATTGTGAGTGTGTGTTGTGTTCTCTGAGCTGTCGTCATTGCGAGAGGACATTGTGTGCTGTAAGATATGGAGGACTCAGCCTTCTCGCAGCGTGAGACTCTTTGGAAGCGTGGGCACACAACATATGGGTGAGAAATCTATGTAAACCAATTTGCTGAGACGAAGTGAAACCAGGTTCTGTTCTGCGCATATGAAAACCTTGTTCAGAATCCCATTTACATTTGTAATAAGTTACTCAAAGCACAGGTAGGGTTTCTGATGTGACCATGTCTGTATGGGCTTTGTAAGTTTTTTTCTATCTCGTGTTATAATTGTCTTTTCTTTTCTTTTTTTAGCTGTTTTTAATGAACACCATCTCCCATAAGCCCTAGACGTCCGTGCAGGTTTCTGTGTGAGTCAAGGGGTCATGGTTTGGTCAGACATGTCTCTTATAACTGCAGGACAGAAAGGGCTGAACATGGTTGAATCATATTGCATTTTATACAAAAATTACAGACAAATTTAGATGAGATTAGTCTCATAGATGTGGATGACACATCAGTACCAACAACACTGTTTGTCAATCCTCATGGAAGCTGTAGTTTCTTCATGTGCTCACAAAGTAATTGCTGTTTATTAAAATCATAAAAATTTCCTGCAGTGGATGCTGATGTTGGGTTGAGAACAAAACTCTGTGGTACCTACCACATTATATCAGATATTATTGACCGATATTGGCCTATCAAACGCATATCAGTATTGGTGTATATACTGTCCAATATGTGTTGTAATGAAAA